>RXPK01000112.1:707535-773763 GCA_004143645.1 Protaetia brevitarsis
AAATCGATCTTTTATGAATAAGAAATGTAGTCTCAAAAAAATACATATTCCTGTAATCGCAGTCATTCAAGATCCATATGCAATATACATCCTCAAAAAGGCGGAGCTCATCTCATATTTTTCCCCATTTGATCTAGGATATTCCTCTGGAGAGATACAATAATTATATCGCGGAGAAAATTGTGCAAATGACAACACAAGACATTTTTAAATCAATTATACTTGGAGAGACATGGTTTGTCGTAAGGGTGTAATAAATATTAACATTAATTGCAAAGGAGATGGAACACATAGACAAGGAGATAATGATAAAAGGTAGGTGACATAATGGAAGAATAGAAGCAGGGCATCATTGATTATGGATGATCATTAAATACTGGATTATGTTTGCCGTAATTAAGTACCGATTATTATTTAGCATTTCTGCATATATTCTTCTGACATATTACGACACATTATTACTTTTACTATAATATTTGTATATACGCAGTTTTATTATTACGTACACTGTAGCGATGAGAAAAATAATACTTTTATAACGAATTACCTTCAATTGAGTGATTTTTGTAGGAAATAAGTGACGAACGCAGGGAATCATAACTGGAATGTAACAATTTATCTTTAGGTTTTTTCAATTTATTTACAGAAATTTTCGGATTTTAATTATAAGAAAATGCAGTAACGTAGGCATCAGCAATGGATTCATCCACATTAACAAACTTATTTTTAAAATTCTTGGCGCATCTTCAAAAGTGCTACACTTCTATAATGGGCATGAGACATAAATTTAAGTGGCCCACTGTTTTACAAATGTGTTTTCCTAAGTTCTCCAATGAGATTTTTCAATTATTCTTGCACATGTAAATATACAAAACGTAGACATAAGACACTCTTCAACGATTTTCTCTTCGCCGTTATCAATTACAGAATCCCTTTGCTATTCTTATATGATTATGTGAAATACAGATTATTTCTAACTTTAAATAATTAAAAATTCTCATTTTCAGAAACTGAGGAATGAAAATGCGTGTCCCCACCACTTTGTGCCCACCTTAAAAACTTGCGTTCTATCAGGGCGTTTCTGTATAGACCACATGAGCACGTGAACCCCCAAAACAAATCGTCGATTACAACTATAAAATCTATTACTCGATTTAATAAGTTCGTGAAATAGACGCAGCGAACAATAAACGACGCGAGTACCTCCCATATACATTGTATGTAAAATGCGAGCAAGCGACCGACGACGCGAGCCGGCGCCGAGTGCGGGACTACGTTGATTTTACCCAGCTAGCCGCAAAAAGGAGAACGAGGTGGGGGGGACATACGCAGATCCATATTAACGGTGCAACAAGTGAGTGTCTCCTGTACCGCTTCCTGCGTTTCGGTCACGTAACAAATGATCGACATCACGTCGATATCGTGTTACGGAGAAACTATAGTATATATGTTTTGTTTATGAAGACTCACCGTCACAGGTCGTAATAAGAATATACTGTTTGCGGCGAAGTGTCATATGAAACCAAGAGGCTAATTATTTTAATTTACTAATAACTACTGCTGTAGTTTTTTAAATTAAAAAAAATTAATTTGAATAATTTTTAATTTAATGTTATTTCATTTGAAAGTTGTTTTGATATGTATAGACGTTTATTCTTTATACTTTAAGTTTTAACAGAATTCGAATATATAAACATTATACAATTTTTTCACTTGCTAGATTTCCGTATTGGATGGATTTTTTCCAGGTTTATTGTGTTTTCTGGCGCTCTGCTCGTACTGCGAGTGAGGAGCCAGGTGTGATATAGATATCGGCGGGCCAATTGTGGTTTCTTTTGCTTGAATTAAAAATTTTAATATAGTAAACTATTACTTGTACTGATATTAAGCGAGTGCAATGTTTAATCACACTCGTGCAGTTTAGAATTAATTTATATTTGAAGTTTTAGGTATATGAGATTTCAAGATGTAGATGAGAACGTTGATATAATTAACACAATAATCATGGGTGTACAATGTTAAATACTTAGGGTTAATTATAATATCTAAATTAACTTTTAAAAAAAAAGAATCGACAATAGAGTTGTTAAAAAAAAAAATATCTAGTTTATTTAAAAACACATTAAATTTTCTTTGATACTTCACTACACAATACTTTATTAAACCCCACATAAAATCACAAACTCAACTTGCAAATTTAACTGTCCCAAAATATTTCCTCAAAGATAAATATAATTATTTTATAGAAAAACAAAAATAATTGGCACAGCCACCGTAGGTAACTACGCGCATGTTAAATCCTTCTGCAAAAGCCGACAAGAAAGCCGCCAAATGCGCTTTGGTGCAGCGAAAACAAAAAAGAATTATATATAAGTACGTAAAAAAAGAAGGAACTGAATATACAGCACTAAAAAATATAATGAAATGCACACAAAACAAACAAATAGTATTGAAGTAAACATAAACAAATATAAATACTACTTGCAATATTGAAAGACAATTTTAATTCGGTTAGTTATGACAAAAATCCAAGTAAGTATGGCAGCAAAACTAGACTTAATTGACGCTAACTACAAAGCAAATTTAGAGATGTAAAGAAATTTAAGAAGACATGACGAAAAAAATGATTGATTTTAGTAAAAATTTGCATGTTCTTGATTTTGTGAGCACCCTACGTTTCCGACCATGAGCCGCCACTGATGTCTATCACTATATAGAAAGTTTATATAAAAATCTTTAAGTGCCACTTATATTTCTACTTTTTAAGTAAAATCTTTGATCTAATGCAAATAACAAAACAAAAAAAAAATATAAGTCTTGTAAATTATTGCTTAAACAAGCTTAGCGTGTTCATCACTAGAAAATTTATTTTATAATCTTTAATTACAACTTTTTTTAAAGTAAAATCTTATTTGCTCAATGCAATATACATAAAGAAAAAAATAAAAGACAAATTTAAGTCCCCTGCAAATCATTGTTTAAACAAATTTGACGCGTCCATCACTAGAAAAATCTTTTAAAATCTTTAATTAATTACAACTTTAATTTTTTTTTGTAAAGTAAAATCTTTGCTCTAATACAATAATATAAACGAAAAAAAAAACAAATCTAAGTCTTTGCAAATCATTTTTTTAAACAAACTTCGATTGTCCTTCGCTAGAAAACTTCTTTTAAAAACTTTAATTACAACTTCACTTCTCTTTTTTAAAGTCATTTTTTGTTTTGCTGTAATACAATAACATAAAAGAAACAAAAAACAAATTTCTATCTTTGCAAATCATTATTTAAACAAACTTAATAATTTGTTAAAATTGTTATTAAGTTAACACTCCAATTTCTCGTTTAAAATACACGACACAATTTTAAATCAAAATTAAAATTTTAACTTTATAGCAGATTAGAATTGTATTGTTATCTTTTCATTTAAATTTTTATTAATGTATATTAAATAGTGACAAATTAAATTATGATGACGTAGCTTCAAAAATCTATATAAGACGTCTGTGCATGTGATGATGGCCCTATTAGTCCGAAATCGGTCGTAAATTATATACAAAAACATTTGAAGATTGAATATAGAACTTCAATTTATTTGCTTCCTATACTTCAAAAACAAAGAAATTGAAATCTTGACTGGAAAGTAGCTTTATACAACAAAATTAATTATTCTTTCAAAAAAAATTCTTAAAGTAGTAATAATAAGAGATATATTAATCACTCCAAATCACGGGCCGTAACTGCCATTTTCAACACTCATCACCAGCTATGGACAGCGGTCGGTTGCGTTATCTCCTATGACAGGGTGTATCAATAAAAAAGTAAATTGTTGCTGGTTGGTTTAACGTACACGACATATAAAGCACAAAACCCACCAAAACCGGATCTCATTATTAAAGAATAAAAAAAGTAAGAAATTAGAGCCAAAAAATTCTTTATCCAGGCCTGATGCAAGAAAACGTCATGTTAAACACCCGCTAAACGTGGTAGCATGTATAAATACAATGCACTCATTTAGTATTATCTTAATGGTAATCCGTAAGTCATTTAACGTCATTCTGAATAAATAAAGGCCAATCGGCCAGTGTGCACTTGCAAAATAGCAAAACTGAGGTATTTAAAATTTCTCCTTTTATAAAATAAAACATTCCTTTTTGTTAAGAGCATTCTAGCGTAAGTCTACAAAGTATTATTTTTAATATCCTGATAAGACGTCGCAGTTTCACCGGATATGCGACTCTCAGTAGTAACAAAAACGTAAATATTTGTCTTTGCTTTGTCGACATCGAGAGTTGAGTTGTTAATAACCGTAACACATGAATCTGAGTTACTTCTTTTAGATTTATTAACTCATAATAACGCAAATGAATTGAATCGAATTACACAGAAATAATGTAGATACAAAAAATTGCAAACACCCCCTTTCACTGGATGTCGCGACGAACATGAATCTATACATTCCCCGCTTTTGCCGGTCATCAAGCTTCGATTTTCTTATAGGGAAAATCACGATGGTCCTGAAGAGGAAGCTTTTTCGAGCGGAAGAATTTAAATAAATGTTCGAATGGCCTTGCACTGCCAAGCGGCGATCCACACAAAAATAAACAGCGATAATGGCTGAATGATAGTGGTATGTGGGGGTTACTCGGGATAGCATTTAGGTTGGGCGCGGTGCGGCTCTAGCCCACGGCATTTATAAAATATTTTTTTCTCGTGATTGCTTACGATTTTGATTGTATATGATTAGACAGCTGCTACATATTATTATATTTACCTCTATATTCTGATACACCCTGTATATACCAGCCAACATATTGTATGACAAAAAAATTAGATATTCAAAACTCCCGCAAAGTACTCAATAAACAATTTAAACTTCATCTATAGAAGGCCGATTGCTTCAGTCAAGGATAACTATACGATAACTTAACACTGACAGATAAATGATAATTTCTCACCATTTGATAAATGTTTCCTTCGGGATATGTGCGCAAAAGTAATGTTATAGTCGCACCTACCGAGAATTATAACCTCAGATAATGCGTATGTATTGCATTAACATAACCTCATTTACTTATTTATAATAGTGGATTAAATTTATACATACGAACTTGTATTGATTTAATTTTTGTCCTGTAAGTGGTTTATCCGTTGGAAATAAACCTTATATTATATTATTATATTATATATTATAGAAGCTGGCAGTTACTTGAAGAAATCTTTTTCTTATATCTTATAATAAACGCTATCCAGCAGATACAATACGGAACTTTTATCCTTGGCTGAAGTAATCGCCCTAACACAATATTCTTTGCCTAAAGCAAGTATACTCGCCTGTCAACTATGTTTAACTGGCTAGTTAACTTCTTATAACTTGACAAAACTTTTATGAAAATTGAATCGTCCTGGAAACAGGTCACTGCATACTCAAGTATAGCCATAACATGTAACAGAGTCTACATCACACATCCAAGTTGGAAATTCGTGCGGTCGAATGTGTAAAATCGCATTTCGGCGGGTCAATGTCAATATTTCATCGAGTATAGTAACAGATAGTCGTCATCGTATTTGATGAGCTACGAATATTGATTGTTTTATTTATTGTAGAGGTGTATTTTGTTATAAGAACATATTTATGACGATAGTATAGAATAGTTACAAGGTTTAATATAGTTTTTGGTAAATATTGTACATATATACTCCTTACTGCACAGAGAATCGTTTTAGCACCGATTCAAATATTATATTAGAAATAAAAAATTTAATACTCTCGCACTAGAAATCATATTCAGGCGATCTTTCGATATAATATTTATCCTATATAATGCTATACGCTTCTCCAAATCTTTGAGTTATGCAGATTCGGGGCGTTCTCCGTACGTTATCATGGACCGTCAATGTTGAAGTTTTTTTTTTTTAAGCGTGTGCGTTTGACATCTACTAATTAAACTATGCGTTATAGCGTACTGTTGTTTTTCATTTGCAATTAACTCCTTTAACTTACTTTCCTTTCTCTGTCTCCGAGAGTATTTTCATTATTTAACTTTGCTGTTATGCATTTCTTAGGATATACATCGTAAGCATCACGATTAAGATTAAATTTAGGTTAAGTTATTTACTTTTTTTGCAAGTTTCTATTATTTATTTCTGTAAACTCCTTTAGGGATCTGTGGAAGAACAAAAGTGCGGTTTATATCGTCTCTGAACCAAATCCTAAGGTTCAATATACTTATCAATGTTAATTTATGTCCATAAATGTATTATTAAAAGTTATTGGAATAACTCATTATTTATTATTATTATTATATTATATTATGCAACGAACCATAGTTGGTGTGTGGCCTCTTACGCCAATTAACAGACCCAGCCCGAATTATGTGCTAAACGTCCCGGGCTGGTGTCTAGGACGGGGGGTGTTTTTCTGGTAGCTTTTTTAAGAAGACTAGCACTTCGTGGTAATGCATTTCACCTCCCACGAAAAAAAAAAAAAAATAATGCACAATCAAATTGGTTTATTTTTTTTAACTATGTTCACATTGGACCCTTTTGTAACTTAACATGTAATAGTAACAATGAACAAATAAATATATTTTTTGGTAGGTGTCACTTGGGGGGTAGATAAAAATCATCCCAAAAATACACTCTTCGTTTTTACAGTTTCAATGTCACAAAAATTTGAAAAATATATTAATCATTTATGGATATCAGTACAGCTTAAATATCAAAAGATATCTCCATTACGTTGAAAAAAAAAATACAATTAAGGGATTGTCACTCCATTTTTTCCCTTATAATAATAGGTTAGGATGGTCTGTGAGATTAATTCGGTTAGGGCTTATTCTTAGATGAAGAACAATAAAAAACACGTTAAATAACCTTCATCAGATGCGAAGTGAATTTTTATATGCTTATCCGGCTAGACCCTTTATTAAAAATAAAAAATAGGAAGAATCAAGAATAGGGTGCAATAAGAAAAAAAAAAATTTTGTTATTTAGCTTTTACTTATCAATGGTGTAAATATGGTATCATGTATCTTTATTGTCGAACTGTTGTTAGACTGTAAATTCTTTTGCCTTTTCCTATGATGATAATTTTAGTAATGATCAATTGAACTTCACACCTACCTGGCGTAAGATTATATGTTACCTTTTTTGTCGCACAAAGACTAGTTGGCTGAAATATATGTTTTCGAATGATGATGACAAATCCTATTAATGGCCTGCTTGAATTAAGAAAAATTCAGGAATTACACAAAATCATTGATATTCATAATGTATTAATACGATACGCATGTAACATAATTCATACTTTTTATGGATTGAAATAGCTTTTCATGAAGAATAATCACGCAGAAGCAGCTTTCTTTTAAAAATATATAATATTAAAAGGAAATGGAAATGCATACGTTCATTTAGAATACGGGCTAATATGCTTTGTGCAATCAAATGTTTTTTTTTTGACTAACGCGGCATTAAATTTGTTGACTACACACAGATTATTCTAACTATAAAATAATATTTTAATAATTTAAAATGTATGATGAAGCACTGCCACCGGTGTAATAAAAAGTATTAGCGAGTTAATAGGCACTGGGACATAGAGGCGAAGAACTTGTCACTAGCGCGTAATTTATTAATTAAATTCCATGTTTGGTTTAATTTGAATGATATATAGGTGCGCCTAACCGAAGTGAAATAATTTCTGTAAATATGCGTGGATTCGCTCATGTTTATTAAAGATTTTATTACTAACAAGGGATACTATTTTTGTAAGCGTATTTTCTTGATTTAACGGTATTTCACGTTTTAATCGTGCTTTCAAGATAACGATAAAGTATCGCGTGAAATATAGCCTATTTTTAAGGAAAAGAAAACTATTTGAATAAACATTTTTTGAAGTTGTTTTCAACAGTTTATAATCAGATACATATATATTAGTTGATAAAATTGAAATATGTATGTGCTATGTAAACTTACCGAAGGTCTCAAAAGTAAAAACGTAACTCGACACAACGGGGCTGCAAGCAACTCCAAGATTAAACTTGTACATTCCGGGCGCCTTTATATATGTTTAAGTTAATTAAAAAGTAAAACAAGCCTAAGATGTATCTAATTTATAACATCTAATTATTCAGGCTGTCATACTTAACTGATGTTGTCTCGTTCGCACAGGCGTATTTTATTATATTATTATTTCGAGTAAGAATATATAATTAATTTTAATAATACGTCTCATTTGTAATACGGAAAAGCGTTGTTGTTTTTTGTTCGTTACTCAGACAAATGTGATGTCTCGAAAAGTCTGCGTTAATAATTCTCAATTATGTCATTGAAACAAACCTAATATCTATGTGATGTTGCGCTGTTAATTTACTTTTATAACGAATACATGTCCTTTATACCAGTTGAATTAGATACGACGCTTCAGTTAATTATATTGTACCAGCGTCGTTTACAAATAGAGAAGTGAACGAAAATTTGAATTGATCATTCGTACCTATCAATGTCTACACAAAGGAGTTCGCCTGTGTACCAAGTAATTGAACGATATATTTTCCTCCAAACATAACGCAACGTTAATACAAGTTAAATTACTAACTGCGGTTCTGACCTTAGTAAATGATGATATTGACGGACATATTAAAATGTCGAAGATCACCCTACGTATTTATATCTGGCCAAAGATATCCTACACGTTATTTCTACAAGCGAATTAAAATGATGTACATTATGATACAGGGAATGTGCAACGAGGAAAAAATGGTGTATGCTTAAATTGTATTATTTATCCAATGAATGAGTATAAATAAAATAATTATAATAATGATTTTAATACTGTAAAATAAAAATCCCATCACATTGTCTGGAAATCATTGATAAATTAAGAAAAAAAACATGATACAATGGCCTCTAAGTTCAGAGGTTTAAATTGTTGATAAATTGATGAGCATTATTTTTCGCATACAGTTTGGACTTTAGAGCAAACTACCTACCCGCTCTATAATAACACGCCTAATGGCTGAAAAGACCCTGCGTGTGTGTTCTTTTTTTACGTTTTAATCTACGCGTTTAATCTACAAACAAAAAAGAACTTATAAAACCGATATTTGAAATAAGTTGCATTTAAAACAAGGAAATTCACACAGTTGCATAAATTTTGGATAGACTCGCGGTGATTTATTTGATTTTGTTTCCCTTTAATATAAATAATAAAATAATTTATTTATAAAGGTCGAGTGTAGTATTTTTTTTCAGTAGTTACGATTTTTGTCTTTTTAAAATTAAATTTGTTTTATGTATAATCAGGGTGTTTCAAACATCGTTTAAAGATTTTAAGGGCATGTAGTACGATCAAAATAAGGTTAAAATCATAATAAACATATGTCCACAAATTAACTGTTCACGAGATAACAGCGATTTTCTCCATTGCAGAAAAGTTTGCTTTAGGCGGTTTTATTAAATGTTATTGCATTTTAACATAAAAATAGATTATAATAAAAGAAGATGTTCAAAAATGACGTCCTTCTCCATTTCGAACACAGGATCACATTGCTTTCAAAGGAAGCGCGCACATCTTTCAAAAACAAGGGTTTTTCTCGCGTATTATCTCAGGCAAACAGTGTTCCTATTCGGTGGCCGCAACTCTGGAAGATCGTTTTACCGGTGTTGCGTACACTAAAATTTTCAAATACCCCAGATACTGAAATACAACGGGTTAGATCGGGAGACCTTTGGAGCCAAGCAATGGGACCTGGTCTCCCTATCAATCTCCCAGGAAATTCATTGTTAAGAGTTCCGTAACAGCCACGCGTACAGTGCGGTGGAGCTCCAATCTTGCATAAACCAGAGGTTCAGTCTTAGATTTATAGGTAAATTTCCAAAAGTTCAGGTAAAGTATTTTCCAAGAACTGAAGATGATAGGACCTGGTAAAGACGCTTGTGGCAAAACAATCGGGCTAAACACCTTCCCACTATCATGCCTAACCAGAGTTTAGGAGAGAAACGCTTGCTGGTGCCAGGCTTCAACGGAAGCATGAGGATTCTCGTCACACCAAAACGTGATTGTTGTGGAAATTGAATATTCCATTTTTAGTAAAAACCAACTTCATCAGTGAAAAAGGATGTTATCAGCGAAATCTGGCCGATCAGCAGCTGTTCAACAAACCACTCACCGAAAGCCTTCTCGCTTGATAATCCGGAGCAGTAAGGGCTCTAACCGGTGGATAATGGTAGGGGGATAGGAGTTGCTTATGAAGAGTCCAAACAAAAGTCCAAACAAGATTGCTGCTTACACCACACTTGAGTCGAAATTCTTCTAACACTAGTTTCGGGATTTTCAACAATAATATCAAAATTCGATCTCTATCTGTGGAGTACATGCTATTCTCTGCCGTCCAGTATCAGAAGACCGCTTCTCAAGAACCAGTTTCCTCTTAGTTATTGAAACACCGTCTGAAACATCACATGCGAAGGCGTTGGCGATCAGGAAACTTTCAGCATAGAAGCGACGTGCTGGAAAGAATTCCCAATTAGCACGACCGTACATGACAAAATATCGCTCATTTCAAAATTAGAATACGCAAAACCATTGTAATTGCTACAAATTGCACAAAACGTCAATAAACTGTTATAAAACAAATAGCTGATAAACACCTGTTTACTGAGATATGTTATAAGACCATTGTACTACTAGGAATACTCGCTGTTATCTCGTAAACGGTGAATTTGTGAAAATATGTTATAATGACTTTAACCTTATTTTCGATCGACTACATGCCTTAAAATCTTAAACGATGTTTCAAAACACCTGTATAAGCCAATAAGTTGAGGCCTCAGTGCAATACGATTCCACCTTGCAAAAAAGTTTAGGGGAGAGAGAAAAAGCCTACGATTTAAAAGCTTGTTTGGTGCAAAAACTGGCGAGGGAGTTTTTCAGTAAGCGATTCCATAACTGCATTCCTTGTTATCCACCAAAATGTGCATGTACTAATCAAGAGCCGTTTCCATCTAAAACTCAATGTAACAAAAATGGGCCTAGGGGTCATTATAAGAAAATCCCAATCTTAGAACCATAAAACTGGATGGGCAAAATATAGAATGGAAAAGCAGAAGTTAAATATCTAGGCCTTATCCCTAGACATAAACTTCTAAGGAAACAAACATGAATTGAAGTAACCAACAAGGCCAAAAGAGCTCTGATGGTGTGCAGAACACTTGGCAGGGAAAATTGGGGATGCACCCAAAAATACTGCTTTGGGAATGTAATACAGCGGTAGTGAGACCGATCATCACCTATGCATCAGTAGCATGGAGCAAAGAACTAATCTGGCCACCGCGAGAACTAACCTCTCGAAAGCTGCAAAGATAGCATGTGTATGCATAACGGGAGCTATGAAACCTGCCCAACAGCAGCTATTGAAGTAGTATTGGAGCTTGCCCCTCTCCACATAGTAGTAAGAGGGGGGCGGAAAAAGAACCGATAAGAAGGTCAAGGAAGGATGATAGGCATAGGCCTCAATTCCCCGGACGGTCGAATCAAACCTGGGATATGCACCGGGATGATATGTTAAAAAAATTTAGCTGTGTGAAAGAATTCACCATAAAGCAAGTAACAGGAGCGAGTGGGATCATAACACCATCTTGAAACTTGAAAGAGAAATGCCATCAAATGGTACACATGATGGCTCCAAAACGGCAGAAGGAACTGGAATCAGAATATATGGGCCAAGATACATATTTGAAAGCTGGGGAAATACCCAAGTATATTTCAGGCGGAAATACACGCTATTGAAGAGTGTTCAGTTCATTTAGGAAAGGAACTATTCGAAGCAGGAGATTATCATCGTGTCTGATAGTAAAGCAGCCATCAAAGGCGCTGAACTCATATGAAATCAGCTCCAAGATGGTCCGGAATGCCAAGGAAACTAAATGAGCTAGGCAAAAAGAAAATAAGCCTCCTGTGGTTCCGGTCACACAAAGAAGTGGAAGGAAACGAAATAAAACGGATAACCTCGCAAAAAAAGGGCTGGAATGCCCTTCGTAGGGCCTGAATCCTTTTGCGGGTTAAGTAGCAGTACAATACTGAAGAAACTAAAAATGGGAAATAGGAGCAGAGAAATCCAGTTACTGGGAAAATCTCCAGGGAATGAGAGCAAGTAAAATTATTCTGGGAACTTATAAACAGAAGAGGTTTACAAATGCATCAACCTGATAAAACAATGTTCGCATATTAACAGGAATACTTCAGGCCATTGTAGACAAAAGAAACCTGAGTAAGCTTAGATTGAAAAAAGATCACTGAATGCAGATCTGTGGGGGAACAGGATGAAACATCCAGCCACCTCCTCTCAAACTGCGTAGCAATGTGGGCAACCGAGGCATTGTACCTGGGTGCATGTGAAATCGAAGAGGGAGACTTACCTAGACTGGGGCCCTCTGACATCCTACACATTCTAAAAGGAATAGGATTGGAAGGCCAGCTGTAAAGCAGAAGAATAGGGGACACAATACATCTTTTAGGTCGCAGTGTAACACCACCCTTCCTCACTACATACATACATACATACATACATGGGTCATTATGCATGCACAAGCCCTTCAATTACTTGGTTTTAGTTTGGATTTTTTTTCAATTTATCAGCTGCGATTTTTTAGGACTTGTTAAGTTGAATTCCCTGGTAATTCATTTTTTGGTATTAAATAAACACTATTATAATTAGTGATGTATAAAACTGCTTCTTTGCGTTAGCAGCTGCAACGGCTTCTTGCAGCAGTTTAAAAGACTGCTACTTTTGTAGCAGTTTCCCTTAAATAGCGGATAACAGATAAACTGTGTCTAAAACTTTGCACACAGCTTATAGTGTTTTATAGTTACCGCTATCACTCATATCTTTTATATTGGGAGAACGACTACTTGATTTCAGTAACGAGTGAAGATGCATGTCTGCGCCACGCATCGCCAAAAGTGATCAAGGCGATCTAAATGACCCCTATTTTTACAAAAAATTGCACGGCTCGGGGCGCGGGTCTGATGCCAAACCAAACGCACGACATTCCCTGTACAAACTTTACATGCAACATGTAGATGTAGAAAGATACAAGGGTGATGTTACACTGCGACCTAAAAGATCTGTTGTGTCCCCTATTCTTGCTGCTTTACAGCTGGCCTTCCATCCTATCTTCTTTCAAAAATGTAGGATGTCAGAGGCCCCAGTCTAGATAAGGCTCCCCTCTTCGATTTCACATGCTCCCAGATGCAACGCTCGAGTTGCACAGTGCTACGCAGTTGAAGGAGGTGGATGGGTGTTCATCCTGTTCCCCACAAAATCTACATTCAGATTCCTTTTCCAATCCAAGCTTACTCAGGTGTCCTTTCAGGCTACAATGGCCTGAAAGATTTCCTGTTAATATGCGAACATGTTCTTACTCAGGGTTGATGCATTTGTAAATCTCTTCGGTTATAAGTTCCGAAGAATTTATTAGCCTCATTCCTGGAGATTTTCCCAGTACTAGATTTTCTCTGCTCATTTCTATTTTTAGTTTCTTCAGTATTGAACTGTGCTTAACCGCAAAGGGTACAGGCCCTACAAAAGCATTCCAGCCCCTTTTGCGGAGTTACCGTTATTTCGTTTTCCTTCCACTGCTGTTTGACCCGGAACCCAAATGGAGGGTTACTTTATTTCTTTTGCCTAGCTTCATTTAATTTCCTAGGGATTCCCAGACCTGTTGGAACTGATTTTATTGAGCTCAGCCCTTGATGGGCTGCTTGACATCAGACATGATGATAACTCCTGCTTCCGATAATTTCTATCATATTGAACTGACCCATCTTTCAATAGCGTGTATTTCCGTCTGAAATATACTTGGATATTTTCCAAGCTTTCGAAATATGTGGTTCTAGGCCCGTATATTCCTATTCCGTTCTTCTTGCCGTTTTGGAGCCATCAGTAGTACATTTGATGGTATGTCTATTCAAGTTTAGATGTGTTATGATCCCACTGGCTCTGTTACTGAGCTTTGTGATTGAATTCTTCACAAATCTGAATTTTTTTAACATATCATCCCGGGGCATATCCCAGGTTGATCACCGTCGAGTTGCGGCCTATGCCTAACGTTCTTTCCTTGACCATTCTGAGTGCGTTCTTTTTGGCACGCCCCTACTACATGTCAATATGGAGGGACTCAATACCCTTCGTATACTGCTGTTGGCAGGTTCTCATAGCCCCCGTTATGCATACACATGCTAATCTTTGCACTTTCGAGAGATTAATCTCGCGGTACCAGATTAGTTCTTTTCTCCATGCTACTGATCATAAGTGATGATCGGCTCACTATCACTGTGTATACATCCAAGCAATATTTTTGGGTTGGCGTCCCCAATTTTTCCCGTGCAAATGTTTTCTTGCACCCATCAGAGCTCTTTTGGCCTTGTTGGTTACTTCAGTTAATGTTTTGTTCCGTAGAATTTATTGTCTAGGGTAGACCTAGTATTTACCTCTTCTCCTATCTATTTTGCCCAATACACACACTTAGAACTTTATACATACACTGTTACTGCTGCGAATTCAGCACATTTCGCACTAGTCTAACTGTTCAGGGGAAACTGCTACAGAAGATGTTGGTTTATTATACCATGTATGTAGATATTAATATTGTCGTTTTTGTGAATGTAATGTCGTAATTAAGTTTATATTATTTTTCTTTAAGAAAGTTGCATTTTAGAATGATAAGGTAATCTCCCTGCTCAATCTGTTCAAAATAATTCCTCTTCGCTAAATGCGAAGAGGAATTATTTTAAATAAGTTATGTATTTCTATTGTATTTAAAGAATCGATTAGATCAAATGTTTTTTTATGTGGTAATGTACTTTGTATTACATTAAAGATAGTCTCCCAAAAACTTTGAAAACTCTTTATATAAACTGTTAGTTTTTAACAATAAAATTATAATGTTTAGCTCGGTTTCTGATTAAGTTTGTTTATCCATCATATTATTTTAAATTTAATATGATTAATAATAGAAAAACTTCAAATATTTGTCATATTTCTGTTCTCCCTACTATGATATTTGTTCGGTTTATATTAATTTACTTATTATTAAACCATATAGCATGTTGTGATGAGTTGTATATTTAGTATTTTGAAAAGCTCTTCGGGGACCAACATTAAAGAGAAATGTAATCGCCAGCGTAATTAAATATAATACATACATGACAGGCTGTTGTCAACGAGCATTTTTAATTATTTAACCCATCAGGGTAATTAATATTCTTTGTTACTATTAAAATTTAGTTTTATTTTCTTTAGATTGATTTGGTAAATGAAAAAATCAACACGTTTCAAATTAAATATCCTATATATAGTTTATCAGCGTAAAATTTGCTTTATTTCTTGATAATTGTTTTTCTTTGGCGTTTAATCTCAAGAATTTTTAAGCCTTAAAAGAAACTATTAATGTTCCGAGCTCACGTGGCCGTCTGCATAAGACTTCCGCTACTACATTTTAAATTTTATTGGCTAGAATTATCTTTATAGAGAGAAAGGGTTGTTGCCATATTGAATATTTTCGGAAAATATAGTTTGCAACCAAAATATACACATATAAGAATGAATTGTCAATTTATCCAATGTTTTAAATTAAAAAAAAATCATTTGTATTTGAAAATATAGATGGCACTGCTGGCTGCGCTAATTTGGTTGCATAACTAGTTGTATATTTGATGTAATTAATTTAATAATAACATTTTTTTTTTACAATTTAGATAACTGCGTTTGATGTTATTCTATTTTTAAGCGGATCTGTCTATACACAAAATTCTATTTTATTTAAATAAACTGATATAAATTCATTTGTATTACATATTCGTGCGTACTTCAGGCATCAACAGTTTGTTCCCATGTTTCCACCTTTTTGCTAGCATACAGTTGCCTCAAATCTGTTGTGGAAATAACCTACAACCTACAGATTCGCGAGATTAGCTCCCGATAAATGTGGCAAGAGTCTTGTGAATGGGGGTGTTGCTGTGATAATAACAGACACGAAGTATAGGTAAAATTGGTGATTCACTGTAACGGGTCCTATAATTGTCCGTACAGGCATGGGTGCTTCTAAAAAATTCGGTAGGCGTCTATTTCATCCAGATTTTTTTTTTTTTTTGTAATCATACCATCTGCTCATACGTTTATTGTTATATTTATATAGAGGCTTTAGTATATTTGGCTTTGTATTATCTTTTATTTTGAATAACCTTACGTGATTGTTCTTAAATATTTGCTTTAACATTTGGTAATCTTGTTATGCCAAGGTATTTTAGAGATTGCATAATTTTCGTTGTTTATAAATAGGTGGAGGACACACTGTTGCATATTCTATTAAAACAAGAAATCCTGCTCCATTTAGTTATTATCGTTTCTAATTATTAAATAGTTTTTTGTGTGGTTGGGAGGGTAAGTTTTTAAATAACTTCTTATATAAAATAGATCCTAGATAAATGACCTGCAGCTGTACACAAAAAGTAATAAGATATAGTTGCTACAAAACATTTTGGAGTGCAATTTGCATTATCAAGCACTTCTGGGGAGGCATTTTAAATTGAAATTCGTGTTACATTAATATGTAATAGTAGAGGCAGTGTTTCTATGTTATTCGCGTACACCTTTGCAAGGATCTATTGTAGAAAAAAACCGGTTTTGTGTTGGTATATTCGTGCCGACTTAGGTATGTAATACAACACGGGTATGACTATATATACTGCAGAATATACACCTAATCATTATTTAAAGTTTTCTTATTAGGATTAGGTTTTATTGTACGATAAAACTGTGATTTTATAAACTCAGGTATTGCGCATTGAAATTACCGTCTGCCCCACTGTTTGACTCGCAAAACAAACAACTACTGATATAAATGCTAATTATATAATATTTATAAATAACTTTGAAGTTACGCCATACCAATGGGTCTAGGAGATACGATTTGTCATTGATTAACAATATTTTAACAAAAACTTTAATTTGTTTTATTATCACCAAAAATTCGATTGCAAATCCTTGGCAAGTAAGATCTGATGCAAGTTTGCAAATCAGTAACCGCTCTGAGAAATTGAAACGTTTATAAATATATATATATAAATTCAATAAATGAAATTTTTCTAACTTTCTTTTTACAAAAAAATATTAATTAATTTTACCTCCGATTTTTAATTATCATGAATAAATTACAACTTGTTATCATAGTATTGTAATAAACGTTGTGCTGGAGATTAGATAGTATCCAGATTATATTAACGCATTGTTTTCAGTATCCGCGAGTTATTAAAATCCGAAGCAAAAAAAAAAAATAACAATGCCTCTGTCTTGCAACTTATCCGCCAGCAATCCAAATTGTAATAAATTCGGTAAGTGCAGATGATCTACATAATCGTAAACTAGTGAACGAAATATAACTTTCTTTTCTCCCCTCAAATAAAAGACTATGAATTCGAATGGTACCAGTGCCGCTGTTGTCCGTATGGTTACCACATCGATTTGGATTTCGTCCGTTATTGCGATTCAATCGGGAGGACAGAAAAAACCGCTTCAATCAAGAAGAGGAAGGATCGCAGACGGCAGAGGCAATCTATGGACGTAATGCTAGGTTTGATACCGCCAGACGCTCAACCCACCGACAATATCCAGTGTCCTCAAGTTGTCAACTTCAGCGATCCGAAGAAATGCAGCTACGCGGACGACAGCAGTTTGAATGATGCTGTCGACGATTTCGAAAGAACTTTGCAACGATCCAAAGTCAAATATACCAATAATTTACGGATGTCACGAGAGTATCATCGGTTCTATTTTTTATTTATATATATATATATATATATAAAAGCATTGGGTTTTTAGGAAGGTCGATCATCTTCCTTCGGCCTTTTCCATGTCCTCCTGAACTAACTTTCTTTTCCAATCTTGTACACTGAATGTCTTCAAATCTGATCTGATAAGATCCGACCTTCTTTCAATGTCTTCCACGCCATTTAGGTTCATGGTTCCAATCGGAACAATGCCGAAAAATACACTCAGCCATCTGAGGAGCCCTCAGATCATAGCGTTAACAATATTTTACAAATATAAAGCAGTAGGCAAGGGGCACCGCACAGAACTCTGCTGGGGAGCTCCAAGATTTTGCGCTACGCCGCTGCAGGAGACCAATCTAATCATCTAACATTTCATTTGCTCCATACTTTGCCTATCGCACTGTGGTCAATTTTCCAAAATTCGCCATTCCTGAATTCGTCAGTAAAATTTCGACAATATTCTATTGGGATTATGGATGATAGAATTGTCTAATTTCCTATTCCTAAAGGCCATTTTACACCTAGCTATTTATTCCGCAATTTATTGGCCAATTGAAAATTTTACGTGTTATACACGCATTTAATACGTGTTATACACGTATTTAATACGTGTTATACAGGTATTTAATCCGTTTACACGCTAGGTGTAAAACGGCCTGAACGAGTAGATACAGGCTGGTTACAGCACCTGACCGAAGCTCGAGAAAATGCAACTTTTATTGTGCAACTATACATTGCACACAAAATACATTTATTACAACTATAGCTGTTCTTTATAATTTTTCCTAGGAATTAACAGACGACGTAAAAGTCTAAAAGCATTTATTTATAAATTTAAACGAAATTTTAAATTAAAAAAAAATCTTTTAGATACCAAATCTTCGTCTCATTGTTCTTCTACTTCCTTATCCGTGCAAATTTCTGCATCGTTGTCTTCCTCATCATCATCTCCTCTCTGTTCTTCTTCATCTGAGTATAATATCATCACATATCACCATCAAGTTAACTAATTCGTTGTTTTCGTAAACTGAGGCTTCCGAAATACGGATCTAAACTTGAGACATCTCTTAAATAGATCTTCATCAACTTCTATTGCACCTTTGTCATGTATAAATGGATGTTTTTATCTTAATTTTTTTTTTTTTGTGCCTGTATTGGTACTATCTGTGGTATACTGAATTTCAAAATATAAGAATATCATATATTAACGTCTGTTTAGTTCTATTACAGCATATAACAATCATACCAAAACACCCCTAAACCCTCACCCACAAACAGCACTAAAACTGGACTACGTTTCATAGCAAAGCTTATCATCATCAGCAGAAACACTGAATGATGATAGCTTTGCTATCGAAACGTACGTCCAGTTTAGTGCAGTTTGTGGTGAGGGGTTTAAGAGAAGTTTACAGTATTGCCAGTACCACAGTTTGGAGTATTTTTGTCACCATAAAACCATATTCTTTAAATGAGGACTCAGTTAATTGTCACGACAGAAAGTACAATAAAACCATTACAAACGTTAAACATTATATTCTTATATATTGAAATGCACTATACATCTATAAGAAGCTTATGAACAGAACTTAGAATATTTAATACTATCCCAGGCAACCAAATTTAAATTGCCCACAATTATTTTTAGCAACTTCAACATTGAATCATGAAATTATTGACAACTTTACATTACATTAATAAATAATAATTTAATATCTTTATGTTGAAGTTACTAAAAATAATTGTGGCAAATTTAAATTTGGTTGCCTGGGGTATGTTCATGCGATATTATTCAAAATTATTTACCCGTATCCTGTTAATAATTCTCAGGATAACTCCAAAACAATATTAAATATTTCTTGTAGCCATTTTTTAAATTATTTTCGTTTTAGGTTAGTGGAGTTTTGGCTTATAGTAAAACCTTAAATAATACTTTGTAAAACGTTTCGACTTTATTGTAAGTCTTTTTCAATTATTGAATTTTTTTTTACTACTTTTAAATATTTATTATATTTACACTAAAAGTTACTAGTAGAGAACACTGCAAACCTCATGGGTTATTGCGATGAACTGTTTATCGGGAAATAAAGATACTTTTTAATTACAGAAAATACAGAAATTAACCACATTAGCCCAATTCACCTAATTTTTATGTGCAAAACATGAATGAAAGACATGTGAATATGATATGTGAGTTTCAACGTTATAGGAAAATTCTAGGCTTTTTTTTTATCAGCTCACATGCGTGCACTCGGTATAAATTTTAACACAGATAATATTATCTTTTGCAATTATCGCATTCCATTATCAGATATGCGTATGTTGTTGGTACACGTGAATCGCCGATTTTGTTTTCACTCATCTGTGCTTATCCTTTTTTTTCTATTATTGTTATTATTGCGCAGTCCATACTTTTCCTTTTTTATTGTTTTGCGTTTTACGTTGTTTCATTTTATCAACATTTCCCAGACTACATCCATCGCGCACCTTCTGTCTCTTCCATAACATCAACCACCGGCTCGAGCGTCACCATATTACCAGAAGATGGTTCCATCTCCAAAGAATTCGACTCCGTGAGCATCGAATCGAACGGCCTCAGTCCCATGACGCTGCAGAATATCAGGGAACAGATGGCGTTGAGCTTGAAACGCATGAGGCAACTAGAAGAACAAGTGAAGATAATTCCCGGTTTAGAGCTACAATTGGCGGCGCTCAGGGCGAGAAGGAGCAGCTAGTATCTCGAGTGAAAGAGGAAAAGCTGAGGAATATAAATTTCATAAACAATAACGTATGCTCGAGATCCAGATCACGATCTGTTACACACACCGATGATAACGACGGGTCGAGAGGCAAAGGTTTTGCGTCGTCTTCTCCTGGGCCGCTTAGAAGAGATTTCGGCGTGATGTGCGGAGTTTTGACTAGGAATATTGGTGTCGGCCCACAAACACCGAAAACTAAGACTGTTTCGACAGCTACCTGCCAAGAATCTGGTGACAAATGGCTGCCGCATAAATTAGATTTTTTGATCGGGGGTGATGTCAAACAGCAGCAAACTAAACCCAATTTAACCGTTGGGAGGGCAACCCAAACTATTATCTTTAAATATCAAGATGTTCGCACGCAAACAAGTAATCCCATCCTTTTAGATAACTCCTCGCAAACTCCAATGTTGCCGAAGAGCAATTCAATAGGTGTGTCTGTACATCCAAGGACCACAACTGCGAGTACACAATCGCGAATCCAATGCGTAGACGTTGGTGTGTCTGATGATAACATCAACAATATACTTTGTTTGAAGTGCACCAGTCAGAAACAAACCGTTGGCGTTAACACCGATGCCTTAGCTTATCTATCCGTATCGCTAGCCCAACTGTCTCGGCCAAAAATCGAAACCGAAGCGAGGTGATTGAGAGTAGATCGATAGGGCTGCCAATATGAATGTGGGGTTGCAATAAATACACCCAATACGAAATCAAAAACCCATTCGAGGACTGCCAAGTGATCGCTCCGGTCACCCATAGAGGGTGCAAAACGAATCTGGACGGGCATTTCCAAAAGTAGGACACCAAAGAATTGTCACCGAAACGCAGAGCGGGATGTAAATTCCGATATTCACGAGACTGCGGATGTAGCGTGCGAGACCCTTAAGTTGGGAGAAATTTGCGAAAAATGCGTCGAGAAAGAGAAGACGGAGGAAATGAAGAAGGAAGAAGTTGTAACGCCCTCTAAGATCCCCCGGTTGAATAACCAGCAGCGGAAATTCGAGAGACAAATTACGTACACGAAGACGATAGGGTAAGTGCATTGAAATTGTCATCGATGAATTTTTAAGAATTTTTATTAAGTCAGAAAAAAGTTCGGTCACTGGACTAAATTTAGTTGTGGTATTTCTTGGTCTCTGGCTAATTTCTCTATACATGCATACGTATTTGGCTTAAGGCGGTACTTCAGCCAAACCGAAATTCTGCTAATCGTGGACTGCGAAACGAATTTTAACTGGGATGGTAAATGTGTTCCGCTTCAGCCGACGTAGTAAACAAAATTTTAGCCGATGACGATTAGAACTCCCAGTTTGGATAGATACCTTACTATTTTTTTTGCGTTGTACACTGTTATAAGTTATCAGGGTTATACGTCGGAGGTCTATTTAGGTACTGAATACGAAATACGCGTTATTGAAATTTGAGTATTGGTATTATTAGTGTTACGTCCACATATTTAGGTTAAAACTATTTCTAAGAAGTTAAGTATTGAAGCATCTTTTCTTTTTTTCTTCTTCTTATTCTAACTGACAGTGAGCCTCTTCATTCATTATTTATTCAATTCAATTTTCTTCAATTTGGCAATAGAAGTTGTTTCTGTTTTCGTTTATATAGTCTGGTTCACGTTAAGAAGGAAGTATTACTCTTATGGAGAAATATATTCAACGATGCCAAATCTTTAGTACTTAATTTTTCTATGTTGTCGCGCTGAACAACTTGACGAATTTCATGTTGGTGTTTATAAATGTCAGTCCTGTGAATTTGTTTGTATTTGTTGGTTATGTCCCACTGTACCATTAGTATGAAAGGCGATAGAATAATGTTGATTGTATTAATATTTATTCCACATCATAATACACAACACAAATAAGGTGTTCTGTTTCCTGTTCTTGTGTTTATTTTCAGGGAAACATACATAGATGTATAAGTATTTCATAATTAATTTACAAATATTTACAGAGGTATGCTTACAACAAACTAAAGATCATTTCTATAGCCATAAGTGTATGATTAGCTTATATGGGATGACCAATATAGAGATGATGATGAGATTGATGTTAAATTAGTAATATACTCTTTGGATTCATGCTCCAATTTCCATATGATTCCTTTAACTAAAATGAATAAACATAAAACCACAATGTGTCAAATATTATATAATTATTATACCTTTGATATCATGTTTAGTGAAGTTTTTCCAATTCTCGGTAGAAACAGTGTCATATATTTGCTAGATAAGCAGAGGCATATCTTAGCATTCAGAACGAAGCCATTTTTGTTGCCACCATCAACTAATGCATAATGTTGGCCATTACCCTTTGTTGCTCTAAGAGATCGATACTTAAATCTTGCACAAATGCTCGTCTAGATGTACTTGCTGTGCTATCAGTCCCTTCTGCTACAAAATGTTATTTACTCACGATTTATCAGTGAAAATAATGTTTCTCCTTTCGCTAAGATATCTTCTAATAGTACATTAATAATCCTTATGCCATCATAAATAATACCATAAATAAATATTCTCAAATACAAAACCAATTTCTATTAGAACATACTTCTCCAAAAATTAGGTTACCTATATGTAATTATAACAGCTGTTTTAAGTGCAAGTGACACAGAAATATATTCGAATCGAGAAATGACAGAACAGGAAAACAGCAATAATGCAGAACATTATCATTACCGACAGCCATCAAATAAATCTGGCAACAATCCCATGATAGAAGAGATAGACACATATGAGTAGGTATAAAATAAAAAGGATGATATGGTACCCATAAGAATAATACTTCTTTTAAAACTTTGAACTCAGACTGTAGTGTATATTGTTGTGTTATTTTATTTTATTAATAAATATAGGGAATTTTAAATCTTGGCGTGACATTTATATAGAGAGATGAATTGGCGAGCCGAAACAATTTTCATGTTAAATCTGCATATATTATCGAAATACCTTACAATTACTCGACCATCTCTAAAGTATTTGCTAACAACAGGAAACTACATTTTAAACTCAGTTTATGAAAGACTCAATTTGTTATTCGATAGGTTTCTCGACAGATAATAACTAACCTTCAAATGATCCAAAGTGAAAAACAAATTAAACATTACGATCGAAATAGTGTATGTAATTTTCACTATTATTTTTTGTGAGTTAGTTTCTTCCTACAGAATCTCGTCCAGTTGGTGAATCAGAATACAAGTATGTAAATATTGCACAAGTATACATATATTATAACGCACACGTTAGGGCGCAAAATGCTCTCGGGTATTTACGCCTAAATACATGATTTGGTTTTAACAGTGTACGTTTGATTTACACATGCGTAAATTCCAAGATGACGGGCTATACAACTCTCCAATCTGAGTGCCTGCAAGATATGCAATATGTGTTGAATTTTTAGTAAAACATTGGTGCTTTAGATCAAACATTTCTCCCTTAATGGCGATTATATAATATATTATTTTACATCATTAGATTAAGCATTGTTCAATTTAGGTACCTACACCGGGCATTTTCGATTATTCAGTATAAAATATTTGTTATATACTTCTAAAAAACAGATAACTTTAACCATTTTACTCGCAACAACCGAACTTATTTGATAAAATTGAAGTCTGTAGGTATCCTTATTCGTCTTTACAGAACACATGGTGTTTATTTCAAGTCATAATTCGATAAAATAATAGCGCAGGATTTGATTTACTGAGGTCGTGCAATTGCATAGCTACAGTACCCCCTTAAGGGGTAGAGCACTCCAACTCTACTATATCTCATAAATATTAGCGCATGCTTCCTATTCAACTTCATACTAGCGCCACCTAGCGCTTTACCGCTAAAGGGATCACAACATCGGGCTATACAATTGCGAGCCCGCGCGGTAAAAGTCTCCTTATCTAGGATCATATTAACATTGCAGGCCTAATGACCCTTGGCTCCGATATCTTTCAGTCTTCCTTTCCGCTTTCTTCTATGCTTTGACTCATTCTGTCAATCGCTCACTCCGACTGTCCTCAAATCTTTTATGGTCTCTTCCAGCCATGTGATTCGCGGTCTTCCCCTTCTCCTTCTTTCTTCATCGTCATCCTTTAGCACTCGTTCGACCCATCTATCTTACCTATAAGACTTCGCGCTCTTTGACCCTCTATCTACAGTCCCATATTTCTAATTTGTCTTGTTCTTATTCATATTTCAAGTTTCACAAGCGTATGTGACTGTAGCTCTTTTTGTTGTTTGATATATTCTTATTTTTGGTGTTCCCGACATATCTTTCAATTTTATCACTTTTACTAACATTCGTGTTGCTTTGCTTCCCTTTGCTATTCTTTTCCCAGTCAATTCAAATTTCCCGCAATTATATTTAGTAATTTCAACTTAAAGGTATTCAAATAACTATTAATCTAATACAAAATCGTAGGTAATTTCATGTTTTAATGTTGAAGTTACTAAAAATAATTGCGGGAAATTTGAATTTGGTTTACTGGGTTATGTATTTTTTCTTTCATCTCCTCTATTAGTTAGTGTAACTCGCATTTATTTGTCGTATCTGTCCATGTCTTTTATGGCCATGTATTTAGTCTTTTGTTGATTGATTACTAGGGAGTATTCCATGCTTTTTATTCTATAACATTGAATGCATGTTGTAGCTTTTTCTGGACCTTGTCGTGAGTACTATATCGTCCACATATGCCACAGACACTGGTGTCTGTAGCAATGTATTAAACCCTTGCTTTTTATCCCGCCTTCCTTCAAGACGATTGCTTGAATTTGGTTGAAGAGCCTTGTGGATAATGAATCTCCTTGCTTTTTTTGGTATTCGAAGTTTTTTAATAATTTTTCAAAGTTCTGCGCGAACGGTTTCCCTTCCTTATCTCCTATTGAATGCCCCTCGCGATTTTCAGATATAATAGCTTTTTGATACCAACCTTTACCACTCTGTATTTCCTGGTAAACGTCTTAGGGCCGATTTCTGCAGTCAGGATACTATAAATACTTTAACTGACAGATAAGTGATAATACTTATTTTATTCACCTATTGATACATGTTACCCTTCGGATATGTGGCGCATAAGTTATCTGTTATTCGACCCTACCGATTAATCATTATCCTTAAGTTAATGGGTATGTATTGCATTAATATAACGTCACTACTTTTATTTTTAATGGTGGAAAAGCACACGAGAAAGCCTTGGTGATTTAGATGTACAAAATGAAGAAGAAAGTGTGTAAAATGTATTTATTAATCGACTTGTATTAACTTATATGCAACATATACTATCAATGTTTCCTTTTCTAGTTCGGTAAAGTTACAACAACATTTATTTCTGTCTTTTCTTGTATTCTCAAACAATGTGGAATTAATAAACACAAATGAAAATTTATCTCATAAATTTTATGAATTATAGATATGCACGTACTATAAAAATATTACTTATCCTAAACTGATTCACGTTAACGTAAAGTTAGCTATTTCGTTTTATGGTTATGTTCTGTCAAATCGTTCGTACACACTCGTATATTATTTTCTGATATTAGCCGCTCATATTTTTACAACGTTGTGGAATGCCATCTTGTCGATTTCTATTCCATGGGTACAATTGCTTGCAGTTATCTGAAGAATTTTTTTCATATCTTATAAATAACTTTATCCAGCAGATACAAATAATAGACTTTTATCCTTGACTGAAGAAATCCGCCCTTATTCCCTTGTTTTAGTTCGAGTCTTCTAATTGCTTTTCTAGTTGATTTCGTTTTGCCCTTATACAAATCTTCTTCGCCATTCGTTCGTCTTGCTTGTTGGTATTTCTTTTTGTTTTCCTCATTACCACATTCCATTGCTTTTAACCTAATGTTGTTTCTGTATTCCAGTACTCTGTCGCAGTATCCCTCAAACCACTATTATATCGATATTTTGATAGATATCCTGAGGATAACTTTGACATAGGTATATCTGCAAGATATCTCTAACGTATGAGAAATCGGGCAATTAGTCGTCAAAGCAAATCGCTACTCTTTATCCCCCTGGTTAATAAATATTGTTTTGCAACGTCAGTCGTAATGAAACAAATATTTAATAGTAACTTTGTGACTACCAGTGACGCTTTGAAGGTGATATTTTATATTTACCTTACCCGCTCATTTTTTTTTTCTTTTAAACTTGTAAAATTTGTAACATCAGTTGAAAAACATCCCGTATATGTTAATCAAACTATGAATATTTGAACATCGGCGTATCAATTAAGTAGGTCAGCAGTGCCGTAGACAACGGCGCACGCTCACTATCGCGGTTGGAAAATCGATTCAAGTTCAAAAGCGACCGAGTTGCCCTAGGTTAACGGTCGTAACGGGCCCCACAAAATATTAATCGTCCAGTGGTATCGATATGGTTTTTAAAAGTGCCCCCGTCGTCATAGTTACATGTTAAGCTCAAAAAGAATCCGATACAAATATGCCCACGCAATCTATATGCATCAGCACATACTCTTGATAGGTAACCCATTCCACAGGTAAACGCGAGACTTAGCGTTAGATAAAACACATTGCGTCTTTCCAGACTATCCGGCCTCGATTTGTCACCCAAATCACCGGAAAACCCCGTTTCGCCGTTCGATAAGTTCAAGCAGCACACCGCCAGTCAGCCCGGTAAGACAGTTCAAAAATCCACTTCGATTTCCAATGGGGAGAATACTAGAAATACATTCGCCCAGCTTACGGATAGTAACCTTGGCGCCTCAACGCAAAGAAAGAAGTAAGTTCATCTTTTCATTGTTGAAAAACGTGTTTTTTAAATTAGCCTTTATAATTTTGCTTTCCTCAATATCTCGCAGAGGGCGCTGTGTTTCAGGCCGTTGTATATTCTGCTAAAATAATTGCTTTTTTTTTTTAATAAAATTATGAAGAATTTATATCCATAGATTGATAAAATCCAATTAAATTAAATCGGTTGATAATATAATAATAATAATATATGCCTTTATTACCACTAAACGGTTGTTTTACAATGACAAAAAGAAAAAAAGAAGCAATTAACGTAAATCTCAGGGCGAGACTCAAGATTATCTGCTACTAGCCCTGCTAATATATTCATAAAGTATGTTTATTAATGCCTAGTACGTAATAAAAAAAAAAGAAAAATCGTATACAACAAATATGTTCGTACGCTCAGCACTTGAAAAAAATACTTAACAGTTATTCAACACATTCCTACAATTTTTGCCTAAAAAATAATTAGATGGACACACCACACTGATCTTGAAATAGGGCCTTCCGCACACGAGATCTAAAGGCAGAGACATTTAATAGTTTGAGGTCTTTCACAATAGAGTTGTATTTACTATAAATATTGTAAGGAGTAAGAACGCTTAAACAGAGATGTCCTGAGGTAGGAGGGGATATCAAGCCCTAAATCTCGTGGTAATAGCGTGAATGTCGGTTCTAAATCTAATTTTTAAATACAAATATGGCGGCGACTTATACAACACGATTTTATGAAATAACATTAACATTTTCAGTTCGCGTCTATTCCTCATGTTTAACCAGCCAACATCTTTCAACTTATGCGATATATGTTTAAACTTTCTAACTCCATATATATAACGCAGACATGAATTTTGGATCCTCTGAATATGATTGCACGTAATACTGTCTATAGCTGTATGTTAAATAGTAGAGCAGTAAGTAAACTGTGAGAGCACCAATGCTTCACATAGTTTGGACTTGACATTAATAGGTAAGGAGGATCTATGTGGATAAAGTTTCCTTAAATTCATATAGACGTTTAATGTATTTGGTTATTTGATCACGAAATCTAAAAGAGTTATCCATAGACAAACCCAAATTATTTGCAGTTTGTACAATTGGCAACTGTAGGCCACAAACAACCACATGGAAAACTTTTTCGAGTTCTTTACAAGTTTTAAATTTTCCGAACAATAATACTTTAGATTTCGAGGGATTTAAATGTAAGTCAAATTTAGCGGAAATCTCACTTAGGGATTCTAGATCAGTATTAATACTATGCAATGCATTACGCCAATTCGCTGGCTCAAAAGGTAAATATAATTGCGTGTCATCAGCATAAATATGTTGTGCGACAAAGTTCAGCTGGTTAACAAAGAAGACGTATATATTGAAAAGAGAAGAGCTCCCCAAAACAGAACCCTGCGGTACACCAGTAGAATGCATAGAGGCAGCGATACAATACTGTTTAAAAACGACACTCTGCCGACGATCAGATAAATAACTTTTTATAACCTGGACTGATGCGACACTTAAACCTAAGCTATTTAAAAGAGAACAAAGTGTTGCATGACAAACCGTGTCAAACGCCTTAGAATAGTCTAGAAGTACTAAAGCTGTTACTAAACCTTTATCAGTTGATTCAATGATATCATCTGTCACACCAAGTAGTCCGTTTCAACAACTGTAACCCTTTCTGAAACCAGATTGGTTGTGGAGATATTATTATCTACTAACAAACATCATCAATTGCATAAAAATAACTTTTTTAAAAATTTTAGAGATCGTCGGCAAAATGCTAATGGTCTTAAATCATTTAAATTACAAGGATTTTTTATTTTGGTAAGGTTAACCAAAGCATGTTTCCACAAAATGGGCACAGTTGATCTTTCTATACAACAATTAATAATGTGAGTTATGTAAGATATGATATAAGGACAACACAATTTAATCATTGATATATTGATTTGATCAACACCAGTAGCTGTTGAATCAATACCTTGAACAATACTAGCAATTAATACTGGATCAACGAAAGAAAACGCAAAAGGATTATTATTGTTATTTTCAAATATGATACTATGATTATTACTACTGGGAATTCTATTAATAAAGTAATCATTAAGCATATTAACATCCGAAAAACAGTCGGGTATAGCACTGTCGCGTTGATTATTTAAGTTTAAGTTTGAGAATTGTTTCCATAAAAACTTAGTAGATTTATTTGAAATATATTGAAAGTAAGCCTGTTTTTCATGCTTAAATGAAGATGTTGCTAAAAACGCAGAGTTTTGTAATAGTCCCAGTGAGTAGGTGTAGGCGATTTACGAAATTTAGATTTGGCTTTATCTCTCAATTGAAACAATAACTTTAAATTATCAGTTAGCCAAGGAATACGCTTCTTTGTAAAACGTTTAGTTACGATTGGTGAGTGTCTATCAAACAAATCTAGTATACATTGATTAAGAAAATCAACCTTATCATTAACATCATCCATAGAAAACATGAAATGAAAAGGTATTAAATGTAAATTGTATTCAAATTTGACAAAATCAATTTATTTTATACTTTTATTTAAAAATACTTTTATTTTAAAAAAAAAAATGAATCCAAAATTCGCGTTCTTGCCGCTAAATCATATTTCTTTTAACGTTGTTTCGTACAAAAACCACCGATCAATATTCGATATTAGTTATATAAAACGGAATTTTAGAACTATTGAAATTTATGCAACCAACTATACGCGTTTAGGCCTCTTAACGCTTTTGGCTTTTTTTACCCCTTCGCATTTTTTTTTTTTAATCGCTGTGTATTAGTGAACGCACAGTCCTAAAGGATCATGAAAAACTTTGAGTGAGGAAATGCGACAATAAAATGTCGAAAGACTTAAACTCTAAGAGATGCAAATACCCCTTTAATTTTAAGCAACACTACGGTATGTATCATAAAGATTCATTCATATCTGCAGGCATTGAATATGATAAGCACGTACTGTGACAGACACAAAATTTTATTCGTGTATTTTATGGCACCTATCACACTCGATGTCTGCATCTGGATAAGGGTGCAACAGCAAACTGTTATACCTGAAATTAGCAAGATACTGAGGCTTGCTAATTTCAGGTATGAATGAAATGCCTCCTAGACTTGCCTCCTCTCCATTTAGTGATAATGGACGAGGCAAGAGCAGGTAAGAAGTTGGATCAAAGAGAAACAAAAAGAAGGCTGAAGAACTACTGCGGCTCAGTAGGAATCAACTTCGCATCGTGGCAGGTCTTCTAACAAGACACTGTACACTAAAAGGACACCTACAGAAAATTAGGAGATACCAACTGCAGACTGTCTAATGAGAGGCCAGAGAACGCTTACCATACTCTGTGTGAATGCGAGGCTCTGGACGCAAGAGACTGTATGGATTAGTCCGGCAGTACTAGGATCCTGAAATAGCTGGTATAATTTAATGGGTAATAGAAATGAGAGGCTAAATACAAACAGCCAAGAGGCTATAATGTTTCCGGAGACTTCATGTCAGACGGGCTCCCACAGTAAAAAGGAAAACATTGCATGAGCTCTTTATAATATGAGCATATCCTCATCATTAGTTCATTTTGAATCCGAAATATCTCGAATGACGTAATTATGCGCACCAATTATTCCTTCTAGAGCCACTCCGAGTAAAGAAATGCAGGCCGCCATGAAGGTACTAAACGATTCGCTACAAAAAGGCCAAACGAAGAATATCGAGAGTCAATTGAAGAACGCGATCAGTATCATCCTGAATGAATGGTTCAAAATATCGAGTCTAGTGACGGCCGACCCCCTGGACGTGGAAGATTATCTGGATTGCTTCGAGGATATATCCTCCGCCCTCCTCGAATACGTCGTGAATATGGTGGACTCCAGCGGCAATACGGCGATGCATTACGCCGTCTCGCACGGGAATTTCGACGTCGTCTCGATACTGCTGGATTCGAAAGTGTGCGACATAAATAAGCAAAATAAGGCGGGGTACACGAGCGTGATGCTGGTATCGCTCGCGGAGATGCGATCAGATACGCATGCGCACGTCGTGAAGCGTCTGTTCTCCCTGGCGGATGTGAACGTTAGAGCTAAACAGGTAAAGATCGCAACTCATGACGTGGAATTCTTAACACGTTGGATTACTAGATTATGAGTGGCAAATTGGGCTGTTTCCATCGTCTGTTGGATTTTTTTTTTAATTGGACGTTTCGGCAGTGTTTCTGCTATCATCATCAGGGTAGCCTCAAACATGTACCTGTAATAAACATTCTATACAATATCATGTTTATATTTTCATTTTAAATTATTTAGGCCAGATGCATTTACTTATAGATCTTTTTTGCTCATTGCTCAACGATACTGAAGTGGTTTAACATTATAGCTAATGATTATTCTTTAGAACAGTCTAGATGTTTTATCGAGATGACCAGTAACAACTTCTTTTCGCATAACAGGTTAATAATACAGCAAAACTAAAAACCAAAAAAAAAATATGAATAATCTTTCACAAACACGACTGTGTTTACCTACTGTTTACCATTCATTTAACCCAGCATTACGCCACTAGCCAATTATTAAAACGTTCTTCCCAATAATAATATATAAAATAAGCAGATAAAACAAAAATAAAAATCCAAGAAAATCCTTAACTAAGCCACATTCACCTTATAAGGGTTACCCTGCTGACGGCAGTAAAAAGACTACCGAAACGTCGCATTTATGGGATCGGCCCAAATCGTTTCTCCACAGCCGTTTAAAAGGTTAGTGACATTCAATTTTTATAGCACGGGCAAACCGCTCTCATGCTGGCTGTGAGTCACGGTAGATTAGATATGGTAAAAATGTTACTTGAAGCAGGAGCCGACATAAACATCCAAGACGAAGACGGTTCAACCGCCTTGATGTGCGCCGCGAACACGGCCACGTCGAAATAGTCAATATTTCTTGAATCAAAAGGATGCGATTCACCATCGTCGATGTTGTAAGTACATATGCTGTTTATTCGAAAATTCCACTATAAAATGTTCCCGATAGGATGGCAGCACGGCCTTGAAGATAGCTATGGACGCTGGATATCGTCATATAGGTGTTCTATTGTACGCTCACGAGCGAAACCTCCGCGGACCTGCCAAACACAAAAGGAGCAAGTCCGCGTCTGCGAGCCCAAAACTCCATCCTCACCTTGCCCATTAGGAACATGAACCGGCGTTACCCCTCCAACAAGTAATAATAGACGTCGAAGCCATATTATAGTGAACTCGATGATATAATAGTTCATTAAAATGATTTGGTTGCAGGTTTACCGATAAAGGGAAAGGCCGGCAGATGTTAATCTCAGTTTTGTCAAGCGGTTCCTACGAACCTCTTCTATTTAGGGGCCTAAAAAATAAATGGCTCTGTCATATATGGCTAATATTTTACAGAAGTACTTCAAGGAGTTGCTGCTACCGCCTGATAATGCCAGGATCAAAACTGGGGTTAACATCTCGCGACCTCTCCTTAAGGGGATATTATTCCTCGTTCATCACCTATCATATACAACTGTACAACGATATTGGTCGCATTCAGGGAGATATTAAATTGTCTTGAACGTACCAAAATGGTGTAACTATTGCAGGGCTTTCTTCAAGCGATTTGATGATTTATATGCTGTGACCAAGCGTTTTAACCAAGCCTAAACAAATGCCTAACCTACAAAATCAAATAGTAGGTATCCGTATTTGAATGGCCTATAATTATGTGCTTGCATGTATAGTAACAAGTAAAACTATAAAAAGAATTATGGCAGCTAACATAGACGTCGTAAATTCAGTACTAAGATACTAAGTCAATTTTACTCATTTTCTCGTTCATGATCGTTGGTTAACTATTTTTAAATACAGGGGTTAAGCGTATTTTCTCCCTGAATGTGACCATTGTAATTTCTTACAACAATCTCTCGACCTTTTACAGTTCACAGGTACTAAACTATCATACCGTTAATACACATTAATTGCGAATTTTGATTAAAATTAGGATATAATCTGTTGGGCAGCATTTGTCCAACAAATTATTTTTTTATTAAAAAAAAATTGATTTTTATATCTATAACTGTAATCCATCATTACGTCAATATAAATAGCTTTAACATTTACATTCCATTAGATATTAGACAATAAATATACATCTGTTATATAATGTAAATTACCTTCGGTGTGTATTTTTCCAATATTTAATATATTTGTACATATTTACATGTTTTGTTTTGAAATAAACGTTGAAATTAGGGATTGTTTTCGTTGGCGTGTTTTTTTTTTGTCCGGTTTGTGTTTTAAATTTTTGTGTGGATCCCAGTTGTTTGTATCCACATAATAATTAGAGACCGGATTATATGCACAGAAAAACTGGAATATATGCATCGATTTTTGAGAAAATATGCATAAACTGGGGCATATATGCAAAAAATTGCGACAATATGCAAAATTTTTACATAAATAAATAAGAGCAGAAATATTATAATATTAGCTTTATTGCACAAAATTTTTCATAACATATTTCTAAAACAATTTATAATTAAATATTTTTCAAAATTGTGTAAAAGAAGTTTGTCTTCTATCAGAATACATATGTTTCGAAATAGAAAAGCTTCTTTCAACATCCACAGATGTAATTGGTGCATTTTTTAACTTTGCAATACATTCTAAACTAAAATTAAAGTCGAAATAGATACTGTTTCACCTTCCAAAATTTTCTTAACTTTCTTCAATTTCAAATACCCCCGCATTTTTATTTATCACATTTTTTAAATTTATGTATAGAATTACCTATTGTACCCTTAACTTTCTTACATAGCATATCAAATTCATCTACTATTTCGACTGATTCCGAGAGCGACATACCTTGCGTTTCTAGTTTACGAATGGAACTTGAAACAAAGCTATAATTTGACTTAATATACAAAAAGTTTTGTAGCAATTCTGTTGATGTTACTATCTTTTTACAGTTTTCTAGAGCAATGCAGTCAGCAGTGATTTCAAGAATTACTTTTTTTATTCCCTCAAAATTACCGCGAAAAAAATTGCAGCCTCTAACCTATGTACTCATCTCGTAATAATCGGTTCAGAGCAACTTAACACCGGGGAGTCGCTCCTTATAAAATTGGATTCGTAAAGGTGCTTTTAAAAATACTTTTTTTGACATTGCTAATTAAATCATTAATCAAAGGGAATTGATTCCTAATGTCTTCGGCTACGCGATTGAATCCATGAGCTAAACAAGTGGTATGAATTTTGCGCGGCTTTTATCATGAGGTTTGTTTGTTTGTCTGATCTAAGCAGATACGAGGAATTTTACGCGTTTGTTTGTATTTTAGAGCATGATTTGTGCGTGTTTGGTTGTTTAGAGCAAGTAAATCCAGATCACAAAGAGGTTGCTCTTCCTGGCTCGCGTCCGACGTCCGAGCATTACGAGCAATTTGTGCAACATACCTACTTGCACTAACACCTTTTGTATAAACTGTCGTTTGTAAATTAAATCTATTTATAACTCAGTCCAAATAGCATGAAATAGATAATATAATGATACCAATGTGATTGATGTAAAGAACGATCATTACATTTTAAAAACTTCACTTGGTAGGTAAATTGATACTAATATATGATGCATTTTTATTGTAGTCTAGATTCATTAATTTGAAAAATTATTTTTACTTTTCCTATTCATAATAGCTGTGACAATCTGATAATAGTAAATAATAAAATTAAGGTTATATTGTAATCGAGCGCGTTTGTTTGTACCATCTTCAATCAAACTCTGAGGCGTTCTCAAGTTACTTCTGATTAACGTCAGTAGATGACTGCCTCCAAAGCACGACAAACAAACAAAGGCTATGTATGGGCAAGCGTTCGGACAACATTAGTAAATTTTTTCACAGATATATTTCCAGGTAAAAAGAAATTTGATAAACCTTAACTAACAGCTTCTTGTGAACTGAACTCAGTTCAGTTATCCTGAAGAAGCTGTCAGTATGAACAGCGAAACGTCGAGCGAAAGTTTTGACAACAGAGGACAGGCGAAACCCGCAAAGAAGCGTTAGTTATGTTCTAATACACCGGCCGTGAAAGCCTACGCAGTGTTTGATAAACCTTCTTGAACGAATTAGGCAATTGTCACATTATTTGTTTTTTGAAGTTCTTTACAATAAATTAAATATATTTACCTACAATATCTTCATTGAAGAATTCCTATTAACAAGTGGGCAATAAAACGCCACACTTATCCGTACTTTCATCTACCATGATATAAATGAATTATTCCTACAATTGTTGAATTTCTGCTATTGTTGCTGGAACAGATGTGACATAATTTTTTCATAAGGTACTTTCTTCAGGTATTATTTGTTTGCAATATTTTGCAGAAATGATTTCAAATTAACATTGTTTAATCTTGCTAATGGTATGTTAGACGAAATTAATGCGTTACACAGATCCGTATTATATTATATACGCATTGACGTATAGATTGCTGCACACATGCGGATCGCTTTAGTTTTTCACATTTTCCAATATGTGATGAGTTTTTAGGTTTAATCAATTAGTATTTTCTCTCAGAGACACCTACAACAACAATTGTCATTTTATATCAAAAGTTAAAGATTTTAAAAACAATTGTAAAGCTTTTTAAAATTAAACTTACCAATTTACTGCAGGCTCGACAAAATATTTTGTCGCCATCCTTACCAGTTCAGATATGGCTTAATCCATTAAAAATTTTGTTCGCTATACTCATTGTATGTACGCACAGTATTTAGAAACGTAACACAATTACATGCTGTTTCGCTCAATGAATGAATAGTTTTTTTTTGGGAATTAATAATAATAAAACGTATTTACCACGTCCCTTCTGGTAGGTGAAATTAAACACGTGAAGTTCTTGGAAAAAAATATTAGAGAAACCAATGTAAAAGATTTATCGTTCTGAGAATTTTCGGTTGTCGATCTACATTAGGAATCAGTAGGAATTTTTACTAATAGTAAGGATAAGAAAAAGCTTAAATATGCAATATATGCAACTTTTGCAAAAAATATGCATAGAAATGCTAAATATGCCAATCACTAATTACGCGTAATTAACTTCAATTAGTGTAATACGTCTACATTATAGATATATAATAATAAAAGATTGCAAAAAATAAATCTTATGCATTATTGGAGCATATAATCCGGTCTCTAATAATAAATAATGTTAATGTTTGCCCATAGCATAACAAGAAAGCAAATGTAATCTATCGTAACAGTAAAATGGGTTTGAGGATAAACTTGATAGTGATTTTCAGGGTAGGTGGGATACGATTTTGAATTGGAGATAGATTAAGAAGTTTATCGGCAACATGTTTATGTGGAATTAGGAGGGTTAATGATTCGCATTTTGAATGTGGTGGGATCTCCATTCACTGATGAATGGTGGTTGCGTACGGAAGTACTCACACATTAGGGGATAAGTTAGCTAAACATTATAAAAATGAAGAGTTAAATTAAAATATTAATTTATTAACAAACGTATTTGAAAATAGAAGTTTTTAAGAATAATAAAATACAGTTATATATGTAAAAAAAAAAAACAAACACATTATAATAAATACAAAAAAGCACCGCAATTCGTCTCACCATAATGTTACATAATATTACAGTTATTGATTATATACAATCTTAAAAGAGCGGTATTTACATTCACAATACGATGAAATGCTTTCGCATGATGCAACCACACCGTATTGATATTCAACATTATAATAATGCATTCCTCGTTCAGTCCGGGTGATAAAATACACTTAAAACCCATTTTGCTAATCGGTAGCGGACTCCTAGAAGGGATAGGTCTTGCCTCTCTTTCATTCTTTTGCATTTCGGACACGGTTTCGTTGCGTTCAGACAAGTATTATGAAACACTGCGTTGCACGACTCGCACTGCAATTAAATAGATTTATTAATAAATGAAATAGGAGAGAAATGAAACTAATTTACCCTATATACATTTTCAACGTCAAACGGGAAAATCACTTTCGAGCTATTACACAATTCGCACAAAAACCCTTTGTGGCTACACAACCAACATCTAGGAGTGTTTCTTGCGAAATTAACGACTTCTTCCAATTCCTTCGCGAGTTTCAAGTCGGGTATTTGTTGTAAATCCTGAAATTGTCTCTTTTTTTTTAAAAAAATAAAGGAAGTGATGAGTGAAGTGTTGCAAATAAGTACTTCTTAATTAATTCAATTCGGATTGTAGTTTATCTACTACATTGGATTCATTCCTTCACTATCGGTTTCGGCTAGATTATTAGATAAATGCGGTAAAATATCGAATGTAATATAGTGCAAAAAATGATCACTTTCAAGACTAAAAGTGAAAATAGATTATTACCGCGCTACTCCAGTCAAATAAAAAAAAAACTTTAAATTAGTTCCAGTTCACCTGAATATGGTTAATAATTTAGCCGAAAACCATAGGAAAGATAAGAAAGTACTTATTGCAACACTTCGCTTATCTAATCTAATCATAGACGAAGTATCAGCATGTTAAAAGAAGCTTCCATCGAATTTTAAACCTACCAAAATCGAATATAAATGTATGTGCTCGTACATATATTCTCTAGGGAATAATTTCTGAAATTCCTCAATGACTGGATCCCGGCACGTATACAGATATGCTCGCAAGAAATTCAATTGATTACGCAACGTTTGTAGCTGTGCATTTCTTCAACTTACCCGTATATAAATGATTGATTGTCTGGAGATAAAAATGATTTATTTTATAATCAATATATAACTTGTCGTTAAATTCATTTAGAACCTTTAGATCCGATCATTGGGGTAATCTTTTAATCTTTTCCAGATAATGATAGGCTCTCCAAGATTTCTGTTACTCCCGATAATCCCAATTATGTATAACTCTAGCTGGATCAACACTGGTGTATCACACATACAATCATTGCAAAATATCACCAGTGAAACAGCAAACGCTAAACCATAATTCATTCAATTTTTTTTATGGAATGGTACTTTAGGTCTATTAGACTATACGTACTACGAATTCGTTATCCCCTGGCTGATTTAAAATACTATTGAAGTCTTACATTTTGATTTAAATCTGCCTGTCTAAACCTTCTTCTGGATCGTACGAGTAGTTGCATATGAGCATTCTTAGAATTCTTTTACTTTGACATGTAATATATATCTTTGGGCTGTAAATGAAGAAAAAGGGGAATGCCAGTGTCTGAATTCTTAGGGCAATGATTCTACATTGTATCATTCTGTCCAAAGAATTTGAATCCTCTTTATTTCGAACTTCGCCCAAACTTCTTTACGGTCGGCGTTTTAACGTGGCCCCACAAGCCTGCTAACTCTTATTTACGCATTGTAGCTGCGTTCCAACGACTTTGAGCTGTCTCGATGATGGGGTCTCGTCTGATGCGTTCCTCCTCTCTTTCTGGTCCTCTCGATGGTTTCATCGAGACGACCACCCTTTTGCTATTTAACGAATACCTAGGTCACATTTTGTCCTGATCTTCCTGCTTCCCCATTGTTTGTTTATCATCCTTTATTGGATTTTTGCTCTTGATCGATGATGTTTGGAACACTGCTCTTGTGAGTCGGCATTCAATTCTCGTCAAATCTCTTCTTTGTATGATTCAAAGCGCGTCATCCTCGTTAATAGCTAATATAGTTCGCAATACCTGAACTCTAGAGTGTAGTGACATCAGAGATCCCGAGAAGCGTTTCGAATTCCTATGCTTGNAAAGAAAAACTGAATATATTCCGCATATATATGCATCCATTTTTGAGAAAATATGCATAAACCGGATATATGCAAAAATATGCGACAATTAAAAATTTTACATAAAATAAATAAGAGCAGAAATTTAAACATTAACTTTATTGCACAAATTTTTTCACAACATAATTTCTAAAACAATTTATAATTAAATGTTTTTCAAAATTGTGTAAAAGAAGTTTTGTCCTCTATCAGAATACATATGTTTCGAAATAGAAAAGCTTCTTTCAACATCCCAGATGTAATTGGTGCATTTTTAACTTGGCAATACATTCTAAACTAAAATTAAAGTCGAAATCGTTTACTGTTTCACCTTCCAAAATTTTCTCTATTTCTTCAATTTCAAATACCCCCGCATTTTTATTTATCAATTTTTTTAAAATTTATCGCATATAGAATTACCTATTGTACTCTTAACTTCTTACATAGCATATCAAATTCGTCTACTATTTCGACTGATTCCGAGAGCGAATCATTCCTTGCGTTTCTAGTTTACGAATGGAACTTGAAACAAAGCTAATAATTTGACTTAATATACAAAAGGTTTGTAGCAATTCTGTTGATGTTACTATCATTTTAGCAGTTTTCTAGAGCAATGCAGTCAGCAGTGATTTTCAAGAATTACATTTTTTATTCCTTTCAAAATTGTCGGCAAAAAATGGCAGCCTCTACCATGTACCCCTCTGTAATAATCGGTTCAAGAGGCAACTTAACCCGAGAAGTCGCTCCTTATAAAATTGGATCATAAGGTCTTTTAAAAATACTTTTTTGACATTGCTAATTAAATCATTATCAAAGGGAATTGATGCCTAATGTCTTCTGCTACACGATTGAACCCATGAGCTAAACAAGTGGTATGAATAATGTTACTATAAAAAAATTTAAATTTTGCGCGGCTTTTAATCAGGTATGGTGCAGCGTCGGACAACATTAGTAAAAATTTTTCACAAGGATACATCCAGGTAAAAAGAAATTTGATAAATCTTCTTGAACGAATTGGGCAATTGTCACATTATTTGTTTTTTTAAAGTTCTTTTACAATAAATTAAATATGATTTACCTACAATATCTTCATGAAGAATTCCTATTAACAATGGGCAATATAAACGGCCACACTTATCCGTACTTTCACTCTACCATGACATAAATAAAATTATTCTCTACCAATTGTTGAATTTCTGCTATTGTTTGCTGGTAACAAGAATGTGACATAATTTTTTCGTAAGGTATCTTTCGTCAGGTATATTTATGTTTGCAATATTTTTTGCAAAAATGATTTTCAAATTAACATTGTTTAATCCTTGCTAAATGTAATAGTAGAACGAAATTAATGCGTTACACAGATCGATATTATATTCCTCTTTGTTCTGAGTTTCGTGAAGTTGATGCTACACATTGACGTATAGATTGCTGCACACATGTGGATCGCTTTAGTTTTTCACATTTTCCATATGTGATGGAGTTTTAGCGTGTTTGATCAATCAGGTATTTTTCTTAGAAGACACTTACAACAATTCTCATATTATATTTCAAAAGTTAAAGAATTTAAAAACATTGTAAAGCTTTTAGTAAAATTAAACTTACCCAGTTTACTGCAGGCTCGACAAAATATTCTTGTCGCCATCCTTTACCAGTTCAGGATATGGCTTAATCCATAAAGAAATTTTGTCTAGCTATACTCATTGTATTACGCACAGTATTTAAAAACGTACACAATTAACATGCTGTTTTCGCTCAAAGATATTCAATGAATGAATAGTTTATTTGGGAATTAATAATAAAAACGTATTTACCACATCCTTCTGCTAGGCGAAATTAAACACGTGCAGTTCTTGGAAAAAAAGTATTAGAGAAACCAATGTAAAAGATTTATCGTTCTGAGAATTGTCGGTTGTCGATCTACATTAGGAATTACTAGGAATTTTTACTAATAGAAAGGATAAGAAAAAGCTTAAATATGCAATATAGCAAATTTTGTAAAAATATGCATAGAAATGCTAATATGCAATATATGCAATCACTAATTAGCGCTAATTAACTCATTAGTGTAATACGTCTACATATAGACTATAATTAAAGATATGCAAAAAATAAAATATATGCACTTTGCATATAATCCGGTCTCTAATTATAACAATTCCCAAATCGTCTATAAATATTTTTTTTTAAATTAAGAACTCAGTAGTGTCCGTCCTTTGACATAAGTCAAATTGACACATAACAATACCTATTTCCTTAACTGTACAACGCTGTGCAATAAAATCTGAGATAAACTGACCTGTCAATATCTAATTGAGTTGTGCAAAAGAAGACTAGGGCATGTAACGTTATATTAACTTGGGTTTGCATTTATACTTCCATACGTCCAGAACCAATTTCTTTTATTGTTAGCAAAGACTGGTCCTGTTTTAACTTTTTTTTACACAAAAGGCGATAGTTTGAATATTTGAATTACAATCCACAGCGATTCTTCGCATTGATCTATGGCATCTTCAATTTTTCAATTTTTCTAAAACTAGAACTAACTTATCTGTGAATACTTAGGTTTAGATACATAATATCTGACAGCATACAAAGTCTAAGACTATATATTTGCAGATTTTATTGTACATCTGATGAAACACCTTTCCATCATGCTATGTATATACTTTCTCTTTACTTGCGAGAATTTTTTGTCCCTTTCAGGTTATCTTTGAGAGCCTTTGGAAATTTCTTTAAAAATTAATTGCTGATCGAAATGTGATAGTAATTTTATTTGCGCTGAACAATGGCGCACTTATACTAGTACGACAAAGATTTTCAAACTGAGTTAACTTGAATGAAATATATTTTTATAAAAATAAAGAAAATTAATTTAAAATCTGATGTTGTAATACCTACTCCAGGTCAGTAATGAGAAGATCTCGAATTTTTGTTGTATTGGATTGTAAATTTGACATGATCTGAAACAAAATGGATACAAATTATTGCTTATTTAAAAGCATACGCCTATAGTATATGTTAATGAGTGGTGGTTATACAACTTCTAAGGCATTTGCAATCGATAAACGTTGAAAATTAATAAAAATTAATTTATTTAAAAAAAAAAAAACAATATTGGATAAAATTTGCAAGTCATCTACAAGATTCAAATTTATTAGTAACCGAAAAAATCCACCAAAGCATCTATTGCACGAAATCGTCTATTGCAGGGCCATGATTTAATAATAATACCAAAAGTCTTTTGCTGGTTTGAGAAATCCTTGATGCCCGCATTGGTGGCATTTTTGTGGTTCAATGTTAGGCATTTTCCTTGTTTATGTTCTAGAAACCATTAAAATCCCCCGAAAAAAAGAAACACATCCACAAAAGACTAAAGTGTCTATTCACCCTATATAACCCAAATTTAAGTGAAAACTTGTTCCAAAAGGTTAGTAATACTGTAATGACTCTTGTATGGGATACCTTACAGGTTGCTATTTCGATTGATTTAAAACTTTTTCAGGTTAACAGCGAGAAAAATTGCAGCCCTGAAGATGTCCAATACGTTTCCCGTCGAAACGTCGATCAGAGCTAAGATCCTGTTTCAACTCAGAGAAGGGTATAATTTTGTTTACCACACTTTATTTTAGGTTAATTTTTTTTTTGGCAATATTGAAAATAATTTTAAAGGGATAAAATTGGTTTAACATATAAAAAAAAAATGATATTGCTCCCTCATTGAATTATAAAATCCAAAATTTTCATTTTTATTTGATAGTATGTGTTACCATACGTGCTCTCGTATTCGGTAGGAAATGTTCCGTGAAATATAATTGCCCAGTTTTACCAACAGAAATTTATAGCGTATGTTCAATTTACAAATTTATGGGATGTTGGTAACAACATAAGTCTCCGTTAAAAAAAGATTATCCCTTGTTCTGTTTTGTACTTGCCTATTTTATCAGCAGTTAATGTCATTCGTGTATAACATACATAAAAAATAAAAGTTCAAACAAAAAAAGAACATCAATTTACATGCAATCAAATGTAAGCTACTTCTATTTTTTCTTTCCATAAACACAAATCATTAATATATTAATAATACACGAGCAAACCAATAAAAACAGTTAATTGCTAATGATAGAAAAATGATAAAACACAATTCCGTTGTAAAAACCGTTATTCAAGTTCTTTGTTTCAATTTCATGGCAATTTAAATCTATAAAAAGGTACTTTTGTTTATTTTATGCGTAGGTATATTTTATGTGTAGGGTATACTTACTTCTTTAGACATATACGTCCTAAGATCAACCTCTTGGGATATAGTGAAAGCTTTCAATTGAACTACTCCTGTGTACGCGTATAAATCTAAGCAAGTTAGTTTGTAGTATTAGAAATCGTTAGTTTGCAACGGAATTTTGCCAGCAAACTTACCATTCGTGGAAATATTTTCACCGCCCTCACATTGACATGCTTCTTTTCGATTGTTAGACAAGCAGGACACTAATTTGGTCTCCTCATCTGTAATTCCAAGAAACATAGCTTTAAAATAATATTTTAATGTTGTTTCTAAAATTCTGTATGAAACAAAATCCTTATAATAAATTAATAATAATTAATGTGATCATTAGTATTGGGGCAAAGGACACTCGTAATGACATCACGTAATGCTGTTAATGTATGCGAGTACTTCAGTACCAATGCGATGTAAAATTGCAGTTTTTATGGAAATAGAAACAATTCCAAAAATAAATGAATAGTCACATAAATAAAAGAAATACAACTAAATATATTCCTTTCAAAAATATAAACACTTTCAATAATAATATAAACTGCCTTGAGAAAAAGTCAGATGCATTGTTTAAAAGTAAGATTTTATGCAGACTAAAAGGAAATTTAAGTTAACAGATTCTTAAAATGATCTCCAAGCTGAAATGCCCAATAGCCCTGACCTATCAATAGAATTTCTACGGATATTGGACAATGTTTCGGCTAATATGTTTCGCATATAATCTAATATAATCTTTTCACATAACTTTTCAATAGAATGGATCTATTTCATTTTCAAAGCCACAGATTGAGGACTCCACATAACCTCATAAGAAAACGTCATTTGGGGCTAGATTGGGTGACCTAGGAGGCCAGCGTATAGTATTACCCGGTAACCAGTCGATTATCGAAGATTTCTTATAGGTACAGCAAGAGAAAAAAGTTTCCGCGTAGCTTGGTACATAATAAATAAAAATATGACGCGAACATAATCTTTATGGAATATATTGTAACATTCAGCTGTACTCAATAAAATAAATAAAAAGAATTTAGATATTTCTTTTCGGCTGCCAGCAATAGACACCGCCAGCTATTGTTTGTTTGCGGTTTTGAGATAAGATCGTAAAGAAATGTAAACATGCGACAATAAAAATGTTAAATACACTGTAGGTCTTTCACGCGTTAACTATAAACTTAACAGCTGTTGCGGGTTGCAGTTTCGCCGTGTGGTCAAAACTTTCGCTCGACGTTTCGCTGTTCATACTGACAGCTTCTTCAGGATAACTGAACTGATTCTCCATGGTCCGACATTCTTCTTTATATACGCCCCTGGTGCATCCAACCGTGTAGTTCTCGCTCCATTGAACCGTGACGGTTTCGTAGTAGGCTCTTCCACGTGTTGCTAAGGTGGTACCCTTCCTCTCTGTTAACGTTTTATTCTTCTCTATTTCTAATGGCTTCCCTGATGAGTCTTTCCCGTAGTTCTTGAGGTAAGTTATTACTTTTACATTTTGAAATCCATTTTTGTGTCCGGTGTCGTGCATGTGTTCTGCCACCGCTGATTGCTCGGTCCTTCTTAATCTTGCGTCCCCTCTCGTGTTCTTTCATTCTTATGTCGATAGCTCTTCCTGTTTGTCCGACGTAGCACTGTCCGCATTGGCATGTTATCCTGTAGACACCTTCTGTGCGCCGCCTTGGGTATCTTATCCTTTTGCGCCGGTAGATACTGCTGGATCGACGTTGCAGTCCCGAAGCGTACTTGTACGTTACGTTTCTTCAACATTCGGTCTACTTTTTTTGGTGATCCGCTATGTAAGGTAAACACGCCATCCTTCTTCGTGGTTCTGTAGTTGTCTCCAGTGTCGTCTTCTTCTTAGTGGCTCTCCTTATGTCGATGTCAGTGTAACCATTATTCTTTAGTGTTTTCTCCAAATGTATCTTTTCACTGGTAAGATGTTGTTCGTCACAGATGGTTTCGGCTCTGGATAGCAATGTTTGTATTAATGTCTTCTTCTGCATCGGATGATGGTGAGATCTTGCATGCAGATATCTATCGGTGTGCATCTTCTTTCTAAATACTGACGTGCTGTAGCATCCTCTTTGTTTTCTTGACATAACATCCAGGAAAGGGAGATTTCCATTTTGTTCTTTCTCCATGGTAAACTTGATGGCTGGGTGCTGTGAGTTGTGTGAGTTTATGTGAGGAACACATAACACACACAAGAAGCTGTTAGTTATAGTTACACCGGCCGTGAAAGCCTACGCAGTGTCATTATTTCATATCTCAAATACTTTTGTGCTGTCGCCTACTGGATTTTAATAATTATTGTAGTCAGAGAGCATTTTTTAACTATTTGAAAATTTACTTTGTTATCGTACTCTAAATAAGAATATAAAATTAAAAAAAAAGTTTACTATTTTGTCGCTTTATTACTTGTTGTAGGTAAATAGAACATGTGCAAATACTTAAGTGATACACTGTAGGTGTTTCCGCTAATGACAAAAGTGGGGATATTTTACTGTTGGTAGGTACATCTACATACTAAGGGTTGCGTAAGATGAACGGAAACAGTAGATAATTAATAGCGTACTCATTAGGTTCATAAATACCGTAGCTGCGGATAGCGATATGCGTAAATACACTGTGACGCACTAAAGCCCAAGCACTGCGTTCGGATTTCGGAAGTTTTGACGGGATTTACGTTGGGGCCGCGATCATAAACCTCTACTACAAATTTAACAAACAAAAGGTAGGCAGTTTAAAGCGGGGGGATTTCATACATTATTAGCGCCGTGCAACAATACTATTGTATTATGGATGGTAGGATTAGGCAGTGTCGAATATCTGCCACCCCTAGCCAACAACGGTAAATCTTAACGGGATGTTTATAGAAGATGAAATAATTTAGTGACTTACAAGGAGAACCCGCCAAATGTTAACCTCAGATTTAGGCACATTTTTTTTTTTTACAGTTGATTAGTGAAGTCCCTTTGGAGTATTTTTATGAAGTAGTAGCCATAGACGGCCAGACGTTATTTTTTTTTAGAACTCAGTATAGTTTTACAAGTTCACTAAGAAAAGAGATTGCATTAAATGAAGAGTTTTATAACCTTTTGGTTTTTGTCATGCAGGAAAGTGTTTATATTATTTGACAGTCGGGTGCTGTTTTACCGGAAAAGTGTTTCCTTCTTAAGTATTAGATGCTTTTGTACAAGTAACTGTAATTAAATGGAATGTACTTTACTTTTGATTAATATTAGCAAAAAAAAAAACTGGCATGAAATTACCATCGTCATTAGGGAAATACAAGGATATATACATTATCAGATGAAGTCAGTAAAAGGTGCAGGTCTACTCAAAGTCATGTAAGTCGGTTTGGAGTGGAGAAAACCAGTCATCTTCCTTTTAAAACGTTTCCAGTCGATGCTCTTGACGTAGCTGGTCAGATAGTTGTATAATTTTATAGCGGTATTAGTGTGCTGGGTCTGGGTGCGATTATGCCATGGTGAGAACAACCGTAGTGGGTTGTTATTACGAGTGTTGTAATCATTGATAGTCGTATGGGTGGGATGTTATTATGATTTATGGAGTGCTGCAGACAGGTGAGTATGTAGCATGAGGGTAAGGTAAGTATTTAAATTTTAGAAATATTCTCATGCAACTAGTTCTAGCACTTCACACCCACGAAGAACTCTAACAAGCTTCTTTTTGCTTGCCGGAAAACCCTCCTTGATGCGACGGACCCCCCTCCCCTTCCCTTCCCCCTCCACAGCAAATACCACTAGAATCGCCTTAGCATGAAAAACCCCAAAGTAAGCATGGCGAGCAGCATCTTCTCCAGCTCCTTTTTTCATTTCGCGCGATAGCATAGATGGATTTTGTTAGTTGATATTAGCTGATAATAGCTTGATATAGCTGTCAAATTAACCACAATTGTATTTTTTTTATGTATGCATACACATATCTTTGTGTGATATTCCTGGTTTTTTTCTGTTGGTAGTAGTACGTATGTAAGGGTTAAGTGGGAGAGCAGTCACCAGGTTTTGGTGACTGAACTTCACCCCATTAGCTAGTTTTTATTTTTTTCATTTTCATTTTCTTACTATTGTATTTGGTTTATTTTTATTTTTTTTTTGGTATTATATTTTCGAAATTTAATAAAGACATGTTATTATTATTATTATATTGCACTGTATATACATGTTCTTTAAAAGACGTTTCGCTATCGAATATAACGCCAAGAAACTTAATAGAATCTCCCTGGTTGTTAGCTGGTGAGAAATGTAGCGTTTGTGTTTTTTGCATATTTAGTTGCAGTTTGTTTGAACTAAAGCACTCACTGGCGCTCCCCAAGGGCTCTCCCGGGATAATCAATGCGGACTCACGTATCAGCAAGGAAGTATCGTCCGCATACATTATGGTTTTTGAGCATGACATATTTGATGGTAAGTCATTAGTGTAAATTATGAAGAGTAGAGGTCCTAAGATAGACTCCTGTGGAACACCTCTGTTTATGATGTTTACTTTGGACGGAATTTAAGTTGTGGCAGGGTGGCGTATTAGTGTGTGGAAGCTATATGTATATATTTGACATTATAAAAGTTATCAAAAAAAAATTATTATGAAAAAAGTATAGGTATTCTTAAGTTACATGTTTTAAATTAAGTGAGTGTTTTATAACAGCGTGCCAGACTTAACTTGTATTTTTTTAAATGGAATCCTCTACTTGTATTTAAAGGAAAAAAGAAGAAAATAATTTTATAGTGTTAGTAGTATAGTATTGATATAGAGAAAGAAATCATTCAATTGTACATTGTCTCCAGACAACACTATAAAATTTGGATTTGAAGTACAAATAAATAATAGGATTAATTTCCTGGATTTAACTATTGTCCATTCCTACACTGACGGTAAACTAAATTTTGAGATATACAGAAAACCCACTCTCACTGTGGTATGGTAATTAATCAACAATCTAATCATCCCTTTAAGCACACATATGCGTCCTTCTATAATTACCTTCACAAACTAGTTAATCTTCCTCTCACTGAAGAATCCTTTAATAAAGAACTAAATATACTAAAACAAATAGCCCTAATGTATAATATATAATAAACTCTAATATAATAGATAAGTTATTGCATAAAATTAATAATAAAAAGTGGAAAGTGCAGCTTATTCAGATATTACCTCAGATTCTACAGTGGCCAAGGACAAGTACTTTGTTGCAATCCCATATATAGGGCCTTTCTCTTACAAAATTGCTAACATCTTAAAACCATACGTACATGTAGCATTTAGAACATTACGCCCCTTAAGAAATTTAATTATACACAATCAAGATAATACAGAGCCACTTAAAAGAAAGGTGTTTATCTTCTGACATGTAATGATTGTCATTGCACATACGTCGGAAGGACCTTTATCAACTTTCGAATTAAGGACAAAAGAACATTTACGTGCGTATAAAACCAATTCTAACAGTAGATTCTTTGTTGTAAACATTTAAAAGAAAATAAACACATTTTAACAATCGATCACAATTTCGCATTATTACATACCGCCAAAAAGGGTACCTACCCCAACAACTTGGAGGCATTAGAAATACTGAGGCACAGCCACTAGCAGAGACCTTTCTTTAATTCGCGATTAGTTTGTCGAGTACACTCCTCTTGTCCAAGTTTTACTCGAGAGATGACCTCCTGTACATATATGGTATTCCAATTATCTACCATTCTGCAGTTACTTCATTACGTTATGTTTAGTTCTTTCAATAATAGATGGCACAGTGTACTGCAATTTCTAGAAATTTTCTAAACTTTATTCAAAGTTTCATCCAGAAGCATTTGTATATTCGAGTTGCGAAGTGACAACATCTATTTAAATAATTTTAAAGTGTTGTTTGTTTAATGTACTGTTTTTTTAATGTCTGTTCTTTACAATTTTATTTAAGTCTAAATATTTACATTGCACTTTCTAATTTTACTTTGTTTTTAAACCTGGACTATTTTTAAACTGATTTTAAATTGTAACTATCTTTTAAATATTTCTCTTATTATTTTGCTTATCTCTCTTATTTATATATAAAATATTTTAATCCTGTACATTTCTAATTTGTTAATAATTTTTCCACTCTCTTATAAATTGATACTTTTGTCGCTGGCCTGAGGATGCTCAGCTAGAACGAAATCGGTCGTGCGATACATTCAAGAATTTTGTGAGCGTCAAGATCTTGTTTTCCTCTTTTTTTCCTTTAAAAAATATTTAATTATTTTCGAAGAAATGGGTAGGCTCAAAATTAGATTCCTTCTGAAGGTAATATCAAATCATGTTGGCCATATAGAAAATGCAAAAACTTTTGATTTAATGCAATTCCTTTTAAATAAAAAGGAATTGCATTAAGTGTACAAAAGAAGATTTAATTCACACAGATTGTTGAAATATCAGTAATTAGTAACATTTAAGTTAATTTTAGATAATTGTATTGGATGATAATTGAATTACCGTTAATTCATTCTGTTAAACTAAACAATAAGGGATCCTATAAATATTCTTTTAAAGCAAGTAGGTATAGGTAATGTACAACATCTAAATGTATTTCTATTAATTGCATCGACGATATATGAATTGTAATTAATTTATTTCAATCACTAATTTTAAATATTACACATATGTCGATGATATTTGTCATTCTCACACGATATGAAACTGGAAAATTCAACACAATAAGAACTAGTTCAAATATATTAAAAATGAAGTAAAATGTTACTAATTACTGATACTAATGCCAACTAAAGTAGAAAGAATAAATATCCGAAAAATGGAAGTATGGAATAATTGTGCTTAAAGAAGGATCCGATAAAATGCGAAAGCTAGCGACAAATTACCTACCTCACTGAGTTCGACTTATAAAAATGCATCGACCAAATTTTTAATATTTGCTTGTTTTACGAGGCAATCCAAACGCTGGTAATAAAATTTGTTATCGCGTGTTCCAAGCAGAACTTAGATGGTATATGGTAGACCGTAACAGATGACGTATAAAGTGAAAATGATGGCAAAATAATTAAAGTTCGGTTTACTACGTAAGGTTCAATAAAATTTGCAATTCTCTTATCCGTTGTTAGTTGTTATAGCGTAAAATAGTTTTATTCAGACGTTAGTTGTAATTTACTGCACAGGTGCCTTCAGTGAAATAACGGGCGAATAAACAACGCTTTTATTTCCTGAGACGTAAGTTACAAAACTAAACTGAGTTAATGTTTAGGATCTATTATGCAAGAACTGGTCTTCTAGATTACTTATTTTATCTTACATCCGAAGTAGAATGAATATCCTCCGTTAAGTAAGCAAACTAGGATACTTGCTTCTACTTGTAATAACACTAACTCTCATGGAAAATGCCATTAGCATTTCATAAATTCAGTTTCTGTACCTAATATATGTGTTTCAATATAAGTTGGTAGTATGCTATTTTTCTTGCCTTTATAACTACTGCTGTTTACGGTCAGAATTTGAAAAATGCAAAATGAATAAAAAAAAATTAATTAGCTAGCTCAACGAATAAAAATTTAAAAGGACGCAAAAGAACAATTAAACTCAGAGTTAACCTCGCAAATTAAAACATGTCTCTAATTACGAAAAGTAAATTGTGGGTGAAAGAAATCTGACTTTCTTAAATACCCCAAAAATTGAAAAGGTTTAATCAAAAATAAAAGAACAGAATTTTGAATGACGTTAATAAACAATCAAGAATTTTGTTATATAAAGAAAAAAAAAAAAATGTTAAATACAAATTTTTGCAGAAAAAAAAAAACCGTGAAGATAGGGTTCTGGTCGAAATCAAAAACTGCTCGAGATTCTAAATTACAAAAGGACAATGCTAAATCCTATATCAAAGCAAAAAAAACAAATTTGTTCAAGAAGATAATCCTTTTTATATCAAATCAATCCACGTGCTTTCAAAATTAAAACAAACTAAATTAAACGTGGACAATTCAAGTAAATTTACAAAAGAAAAATTTAAATACAAGTAAATGCTCTATTCACCAAACCGAGGTGATTAATAATTAAATACAAATCAGCAAAATTAAAAACGAAAAATAAAATCTTTAAATAAAATATCTTCCGAAAAACAATAATAAATGATCTTATATCTAAATTGTGTACACAATATATAATAACAATTATTATTAGCGAGTCTTGAATGACATAATAAATTCAAATTTAAGCGAACGAATCTTTAAATCATAAGAAAACACAAAATGGCAGCAATGAATTACAATGTCAGATGCATCAGGAACTAGTTCTTACAATCGCAACAAAACCTCAAAACATAAAAACAAAAACAATACCAGTGAACGCAAAATATACAAATGAAATTAATTTAAAATGACTGAACACTTAACTAAATAAATTATACTATTAAATCATTAACTAAATCTTATACAAAATAAACATTTAGATCTGTGAAAACTTTCCCGAAACATTGACAAAGGCTGAACAGAGTAAAAATGAAAATATCTGTGCAACTTAAAAAAAAAAACTGTGTGCGAAAACAAGGTGCCCACAGCGCTACGTAATGTCATTGTGTATTCCTTTTGTTGTATTTTGTTTAACTTTTGTAATTATAAAAGTTAGGACAGAAAACAATGTTCAAAATTTCTTTAAGAATATGAGAAAGGTGGTTAGATACAACAGAATTTGAATTGTATTTGAATATTAGGAATTAAATTTGAATGTGTGACCAGATTAGTCGTTTCGTCGATTAGTTCGATGTGCTGAAGTTGGTGGCGCGCAACCGTATCGACAAAATAGGGCATTAAGGGTGGGCGAGATTATAAAAAATTTCATCACTGTCAATAATGGTAAAATTCATAATTCTTTTAAAAAATAGATGTCTCTAGGTACATTTTCTAATGTTCGTAACAAAAATATTTTGCTTATACAAATGGGGTGGTATAGAAAAGTTTTGAGAAATAAGAGGGGATAGGATAGAACGGCAATGGTGGAGTAAGGGGCGCATAGTATATTTAAACCGATTTGAAATGTGTAACATATACTATTTCCAACATATTTCCAGTGTGTCGAGTGGTCGAGTAGATTTGCAGATGGATACATCGTACAGAGCAGGTAGTGTAGGTACCCAATGCGTACAGCAAAGGAGAAAAGCTATCGGGGATAATGAGAAAAAAACATGTTTAATTTTTGGGGAATATATGGTGATATAGTGAATATTAAATATGAGAAATAATAAAAATAATTTATTAATTGTTTCGACTGGTGGAAATATGTTATGTTATTTTCTTTCACGGTTTTCACATTCGATGTTAAACAGATGCCAAAAATTATTATTTATTCTTATATATTTGGTAAAAGTATTTTTACATTCTCAATTATTAAAGAATCGGATATAGTTATCTTAAATCTTATTTTAAAAAAATACCCCAATCTAACAGTCAGCAGATGAAGATTAGTACCATTACACTTTAAAAACTGAACTTATTCTTCTTAAGTCTATGTCAAAGTGATTTTTTTATGACAATTTTTCATTAATAATAATTGGCACGGCAATAAATATAGCGGTGAATGTGTTTTTTTTTTTTAATAAAAGGGTATTATGTATATTTTACATTGCAATTGCAAGTAACTGTGAATTGAGAAAAAAATGCCATACGCTTTTTCGCACTAATCACTCACCGTGTTTACAGTTGACCAGGCCAAAAAAGGATTTGACATTGGGTAACTGATTGAATACAGCTAAAATGCGTAATGTCAAAATTTTGAATTTCCTAACCAGTAGTATGAGTCATGTGAATAAAATTATTCGCTAATAGATAATTAATAAAACATATCTACATCAAACGCACTTTATTTTTGATGTGTATTCTTTATTTCTCCTTTCCGAATTTATCGGCAGTCCCGATATATTCAACCACGTATTAGTTTCTAACGGCCGACATGCTCCTTGTGTATTTCTGTTGTAAATATTTAAATTGAAAGCAAAAGTTATATAGTTGTGTGTTTCAAATTAATGCAATTTCTAATAATCAAGAATCAAAAAATATTCGGAGGAAGCTTTATTGAATATACATAAATACCTTGAGCGTTCATGTAGGTACCATTTGCAAGGCACTTTTTCAATCTTCTATGATCTTATTTTAAAATGACAAAGAAAATTTAAGATACGGGGGTATCTACTGCTGTTAGCCGAAAAGATATAAATTCTTATTACTATTTTTTATATTCTGTCATATCTATCTCTATTCTCTAAGGCCAACCATTTACAATCCCACAAAAATTGTATACGCAATTTTCCCTGACAGGCAGACACGGCAGATAGTTTTTTTCCTTTGTTGTACTAAGGACATCGTAGGCAAATGGGTATAGTGCGACCGTTGTCTTCGTCTGTTCAACATACCCGCATATCTACGTAGCTCACTCGTATGCTCTGGGAACACTGTGGTGTATAGTACTATTGCAGTGTTTTATACGTAATACGTATATTAAATAAAATATAAACGAAAATATAGGATTTATCTTAAAATGTAATAATATTGCATCATTTATTAGATGGATATTTTATATTTCAATATTCTGTATACGTTTACGGCTCCATCTTACGGCAAAAGGACAAAGGTGTTGTTTTCTATGTAGGGATGTTCCAAATACTTCTTTGTACATGTAGTTGTAAAAAAAAAGACCAAGGTCAATCTTTCATTTTGAATAGGTTTTGGCATAACCACCAGGGGCGGATCCAGAGAGCCAAATTGGGGGGGGGCAAACTTAGTCAATTTTCATCCTTGAGACGAGCATATCGTATATGTTTGTATCATAAGTCTTTCTTAGTTTGCGGAATTTGGGAGGGGAAATTTCCCTAATTTCCCCCCCCGTGGAACCGCCCCTGTAACCACTGTACGATTTCATTTTCTTTTTTGTAAATATGATGTATGTAACATCATCTGCGGGCTCAAACTCCTACTTCGTATTTTTTATATTAGTTTAAAATTAAGTTTTATTCTTATTTACTTTTTCAACAGTTTAACTTGAGACTCAATAACTGGAAAATATTAACTTATTACTATATAATTTTACATTAATTCTTCCTTAAAAGATGCAAAACCTGTGAAGTTATAGTTATTGCCGATTTGCAGGGATCTGTAACAATCTTGCCCAGCCTTAAGTTTCCACTTCTAGTCTCGAGCATGCTAATAGCTTAACCCCCCTATTGTATATGTACGTTAGAGTCATATACTTTTAGTATTAGTTTTAGGAAAAAAAGTTATTTATTATAAAAGTTCTACATAATTTTGAACTTAAAATGCATCATTCACATACCAAATTATTTCAGTCATTCAGATACAACGCACTATGTTTGTATAAACATATAAAGTACCCACTATTACATAAACTGTAATTATATTTAAGTAGAAACGTGAGTTTTGCGAAAGAAATTACATAGACTATTGAAATCAGCAAGAAGACATTGTTACGATCGAATAAAAGGAAATTCTGAACGGCAAGTCTATACGGGAAACAATTTTCGGACAAATTGGTTACGTGAGATAACATTTTATTGGGTTAGATATATTTTAAGGAGGACTTGGACGAAATAAAGAAATTATCTGATCGTATTTTCCGCATCTGGAGTGCAAATTTAACTGATTCAGAGTTAATAGGATAAGTCACGTGAGAGATTCAATATTTTCCTTAAAGTTTAACACTAAAAAAAAAAAAAAAAACTTTAGTTTTGTTGTAAAATGAAAATGTTTGCAATAGGAACTATTTAACTTATGGTTTGCTCATGCAGAAATATAGTAGCATAGGTTTTCTTTACAAATTGAAAGTGAGCTTTGCATAAGTAGCAGTTAATTTTTAATAACAAATTATAAAAAAATCCATGTACGGAAATTTATTTATTATTTTCTGAGATAAATTGTAACTTTGGGAATTGCCATAAAGTCATTTTTTGTAGTTATTTCGAAAATTTCACTTTTTGTGATATGTTAAGTAGAATTAATAGGAAAACTACTTACCTTCTGATCTGGTAGAACTACTGCAGTATTCCCCAGTAAAACCTTCCGGGCATTCACATTTTATGAAGGAATCCCCGATATGCCTGTAACAAATTGACAAATTGACAAATAATCTTTAAATAAACACTGTAAATATGTAAAATTACGCCAAAGTTGTACACAGTTTTTCTATCAACTTCTATTTTTTGTAATATATTTTTGCGAAATATAATTACAAAAATTGTTTTCTTTCAAAAACTACTACATTTTTATTTGAATTACACTGTGAAAAATACTGGACATGACATCATCATCATCATTGAGTAATTTTTCATCGACAGAACGAAATGTATCATTGTTATGATAAAAATATTATTTGCAATCTTCGATTAACTAATAACAATGTTCATTAGTAAAATAAATTAGTTTTTATTATTGCAACATATTATTGCGTATTAGTCCACGAATAATGTTTGTTATGGTAACTATAATTTGATACGTTTAAAAATTATTTTGTTAATAATGTCAATATGAACGAATATATTTTATTACTTTTACGTACAATTTTCATAAAATTATTCACGATATGAACGCAATAAAGTATTAAATGTTAGTTCAATGGTTTGCAATTTAATAATAATAATAATAATAATATATATTTGCCATCTAAAATGTATAAGAACAGGCCAGTGTCAAAAATACAATAAAACATCTCATATAAAGAGGCACATGACGTTACAAACATTATAAATAATTTACTAACCTAATATTTCTTATCAAGGTACTCTTGAAATGTATAAAATGTATTGTCGATTAAATATTTGCGTATAGCTCTATTTTTGTTTTCTTTTCATTAGTAATTTTTTTAATGTAATGTGGAAGGGCATTATACGCCGAAATTATTTTATAAAAAGCTCCTCGTTCATAACTAGAAAGGCTGTGAGAGGGTATTGTTAAGAAATCGGCATGTCTGGTAGCCATACCAGATGAAATGTCACGATTACGGCTAAACAGATGCTTGTTGGACAGATAAAAGGATATCAAATTTTAAATATAAAGACACGGTAAGCTAAGAATGTTAAATGCTTGGAACAGTGGTTTGCACGGCGTCTTACTGGTTTTATGCATCATACACTTAATTATTTTTTTTTGCAATACAAAAACCCGCTGAGCATACGTTGATGAACCCAGAAATCAGGCTATAGATAGCCTGAATTGAATATGTCCGAAGTACAATGTTTTAAGGTATCTATATTACCGTATTTCTGATTTTATAAAAGCCGTAGTAATACGACTCAGTTCACGCACACAGACTCTACCTGATCTTCCCATTAAGTTTAGTGTCCAGTACTAACCTAAGTATTTACTGTGTTTGTTTGTTCGATGTTGGTGTGTGTTCTAGAATTTATGTCTGTTTTCGTCGTAAACTGAATCAGCTTGGTTTTTTCAATATTTAGCTGCAGCTTATTCATATTACACCAGCTTGACATTTTTTGAAATATTAAATTTAAAGATTCTGTAACTTCATTATTTGAACCACCTTTTAATATGACGGTGATGTCATCCGCATATTGATATAATGTCCCGATATCCAGAAAGGAAGCTAACTCATTAACATAGATTATAAATATTAGTGGTCCCAAAATGGAGCCTTGTGGTATTCCCTGCACAATAGCGGCGTCGTCTGAATATATGCAAGTTCTTACGTTAGACACTATCGTGGGAATACTAATGCGTTGTGTTCTATTTGTGAGGTACGACTTTAACAATTTTAAGAGAGTTCCACGAACACCATATCTATACAATTTCTCAAAAAGGATTTCATGCCTTATGGTTTCAAATGCCTTGCTGAAATCAAAGTATACGCCACACACTTTACATTTATTATCCACAGCGGATATTACGTTTTGCAGGCAATCAAAAATTGCTTTTTCGCACGATTTTTCAGGTAGGAATCCATACTGTGTGCCGCTTAAAAGGCTATGAGCTTTGAAGAAATTGTATGTTCTTTTATAACTTATTTTTTCAAATATTTTTGAAAATGATGGTAGGAGTGAAATTGGACGATAATTACTGAGATCGTTTTCTCTGCCTTTTTTACGTACCGGCAAGATTTTGGCATGCTTTAATCTATCGGGAAAAGTCCTTCTCGTCATTATAGAATTAGCTATGTCCTCCAACGGCCCGACTATATATGTAGCTGATTTTTTTAATATACTCGTGGTGATGTTATCGATACCACAGGAGGACTTTGGTGCAATTTCATCTATAATGTTGTTAATTTCAGTAATCGAAGTAGGCTCGAAGTAAATACTTTTGTCATTCTGTCTCACATAATTGGCTGCTTCATTTTTTTGCTGTATTGGTGTGTACTTATATGTAAAGTGATCCAAAAATATGGATGACAACTTGTGTGGGTCACTAATTTCAGCATTATTATGACATAAAACAATTTTATTGTTTTTATCCTTATCAGATAGCTCGGAGTTTATTATGTTCCACATTTCTTTTGACTTAGTAGAGTTCAGTATCCGTCTGTTGTTATAGTTTTTTTTGTATTTATTTATTGCAAGCACGAACAGATGACATACCTTATTGAAAGGTGTACGGCAGTGATTGAATTACTGACTTACGCCGCGGCCGATGACTGAGTGAGAGTGTGGCGTGTGGCCCCTAGAGGGCGTGCATCTAATCAAAAATAATACTTAAGACACGATAATGATGAAAGTGAATTTGCTCTTGGAGGAATGCTAAAGACGTTTGGTAGGCAGGAATTCACATTTCTATTCCCTTTTCTGCTTGTATGGTGATTCCTCCATAATGGACCATGAGCTCCTCATGGTGGCATTCTTACGGTTAATTGTTTAAATTTTTTAACTAAAGTTTATTAGGATTATGAATAACTTACATTAAGTCAACCACTTGTATCTGATGTCTTTCTTTATTCTTCTACTGCAGTACATACTTAAAATTGATAACTCGCAATCATTCAGTAAACCAAATGAAATTGTCAAAACAAAATCGGTGCTCGTTACAACAAAAACGTACTAATACTCATATATATAACCTTAAATTGGAGATATTTGTAAACATTTAAATTGACGAATCAATAAAGATTAGGACTAGGCTGTTATACATTGCTCCATCGAGTCCTTTGGCGAATTGATTAATTAATTTTCTTTATTTGTATTCGTTTTCCATCAGCATATGATGGAATGAACTTCAATAAACTTTTAATCAACTTTAAGCTTTATTTTAATTCCATTCCATGGAACCATTTCGTTTTATGTCGCAGGGGTTTTAAGGGCTGTGCTATTGGTAGCCCTCTAAAACGTTTTAATGCTGTAACATGGGACACTAATCCCTTACTTAACTGATACACGCGTATTTACTTTCCCCTCATGTAAATCATAGTCTAGGTTTGTTATATGTATTTAATACTACTAGAATATTTAAGGGTAGATTGTATGTCACTCAATTTCTTAAAAGAATTCATAGGATATGTATTAATACACACAAACTATGTTTATTAACAGCTATTGATCTAAAATCGTAAAACATTTTTTTGTTCACAATTTTCGAATTTCCAAAATTATGTTTGAAAATGAATGATTATAGTAGTTATCAGAATATTTGGCAATACTTAATAATAATAATAATATTGAGTTTATGCCTTCAATGCACTTATTATTTACCAATTTTTCTTACTGTTAGTTAAGTAATTCGCTATATTTTTCTCTTTCATTACAATTCGTTAATTAAGTATAATTATACGATTCAAAAGAAACATTTATTATAGTAGTCAGAAAATCCCCTAAGCTTTTGTATCCTAAAATTTTGTACCTTTCATCTGAGTCTAGTTCAATACTTTTTCTGCAGAAACTATCTCTCTGTATTATCAGCGAAAATAATAATCTACATCCAAATTTAAAGATGGTTTATATAAAGTGTGAAAAGAATAGGATCTAGTACAGTTCCATGTGGGATACCACCTTTAGATGAATTTATGCTCTTTGTTACAGTAGTATATTTTTTCCTGTCACTAATATTTCTCTAATAAATTTTCCAATCTTTGCAGGAGTATCTCATGTGAGACGGTCTCATTTTTAAGTTTATAAATATACAAATGTATGGGAAATCTGAAAAACCGCGTGGTATTTTTTTCAGTGGCGGCTCAAGACAACTCATTCATTCCCTCAATTCTAGCACTTTACATACATATACCTAAATGCATGCATGTGTATTGATGTATAATATCACGTTTCGAATGGAAGAATTCATTTTAGCAAAAACTACTTAATAAGCAAAATTATTCATTGAGAAATAAACCTCAACGTCATGGAACATCTTTAGAAATAAGGGGTAAAATTATTGCCCATTTTATGAAATTTATTTATGATTTAAAGCTTATTCTTATTTAATTTAAAAGTTGATATCTGAATATTGGAAAACATAAAAAATAATCATGTTTAAAAAGACAATCACAACACGCAGGAAAATTGAAACATCGATAGGAAATAGATAATAATTACAGATCGATTAGATTAAAAAAAAAACATAATTGAGCAAAGCAGTAAAGACATGTAGCGAATATAAATTATTCCGTTCGTACACAATATTATATTGCCGGTAATTCAAAAAAAATGTATTAACCAAAGTAAGCCGGTAGAATATTAAAGGTGTCACATATGTATACACCTTCTATATATATACAGGGTTATTATTGCATAGCACTTTTTACACAAAGGGTAGAAGATACATGAGCAATGCGCTATATACAAAAATTACGGTTCTAAGTCATGTTGTAATTTTCCAAATTTTAGGGCCCAAAAATGTAGTTAAAGACGGCCACACATCTGTGTTTCCAATTGTTATACAATAAAATCTGATAGGAAATGAATCAACCATGTAAGTAAACATCGAAACAATTAAATGCTAGCATGGTGAATTCATTCAAACAGATGTTATTTACACAAGATTTAAACTGAGATACAGACGGAAGCACGAATGCAAACAAAGCAGTCAGGTGTTTTTTTTATGATGTGGCTTTTGCCATGAACTCGTGTATCACGTAAAATAGTAGTCATATTTTAATGTTAAATTTGTTTTAAAATAAACTTATTATGTTGCAATAAAACTAATGATGATTGTTAACTTTATGTAGCGTGTTTCAATCTATACGCTGCATTGCAAACGCATGCATCCCACTGCGAATAGCAAGTGCACACTAAATGTATCCTAACTTCAAAGTGTAGCGACGACCGATGGTTTCACCGGTATGGCTAAATGAGTCAGGCCGGACTCCAATAAAGAAAAAAAACATTTTCCTCGGTACTCCGTGTACTTAGAACCGTACTTTTTTGTATATAGGCATTCTCATTCTGTCATATCTTTTAGGATATCTTTTTACCCCTTTTTTTTAAAAGTGCTATATAATAATAACCCTGTATATATTTTTATTTCTCTCTATTTTATGAATTGAATGTTTTGTTTTGTTCCTCTAAGGAACCGTATTTGTGCATGTTGGCGAAATATAAACAATGCTCGATTTTTCGTAAATTGTTGCTTGAAATGTGTTTTCTATTTTAAAGTAGATATACCATTTGTCCACGCCAACATTTTAGAGGACGTGAATTTTGTATTTCGCTGTACACAAAGCCACAAATGTTAAATTAAACATCTGGAAGAAGAAAAGAAATGTTACGAGATTCAAATAAAATTTTAAATCATAAATCATCGTGTCGTCGTAAGGTTATTCTAGTGTACTGCAAAATCAAATACAATTTTATAATCATAAATTAATACATATCGATTTTTTTAACTCTTTTGCTGTTCTAATTTTATGTTTCTATAGGCTGAGTTTAATTGGTTTAAAATATTTAACTTACCAAGCACAGAAAAACTAAAAACATTGTTCGTGTGTACCTTTGATTTCTCATACATTTTAATTTTTTCCCAGATGTGCACTGAATCCGTAATACCGTCTTTCGCCAATGTTAATTCTCCTCCGAATAAAACGCAATAAAAACAAAAAAAAACAGCTTGCTTTTGGTCGTAATGCAAATCCAATCGTTTTTTAAATAAATGTTTCCATTAGAGATTTTTTTTTATATATATTTCAGAAACAGACGCACAAACATTTTGAGTTTCTGAGATGTCCAAACCCGGTAGCGACCATCCTAGTTGTTTTATTTCGAGTTTTTCCTCTAGGGAATACGAAGAAAATGTTTTAATTAATAGGATGCTGTTCATTGTAACATAGAACAACAAACGCACGACATATACGGTACGACACAGAAAAAAAAACACAATAACCAATAACGACTGCACGCGGGGTTGTTGACTTGTATGTGAAAGACGCTAATGAGTACTAACGTCCTGTACTCACTAGCGTCTTTCCTATACTGATGACGCGCTAAGAATGCATCATAATTAACTACCGCGTGACTCGATCAATTAACGTACAGCGGGCCAAGATGCGGCTAACCCCACTTCAATGTAATTTTTGCGTGTAGTGTGAAATCGGTACCCACCCTAGTAGCAAAATTTAAATTTCCCGCAAATATTTTTAGTAACTTCAACATTAAGACACGAAATTGCCAATGATTTTGTATTAGATTACTAGTTACTTTGATGTCTTTCTGTTGAAGTTACTAAGAATAATTGTGGGAAATTTAAATTTTGCTACTAGGGCATCTAGACGTGGCTCTTCGCCCGCTTCTTGTTTGCATAAATAATTCCATACAAAGCGTGTTTCGTCTCGTCAAATCATGGAAATCGCAACGTTTGTTCTGTACTTAAATGCGCGCTGTGTGTGTTTACGTGTATTTATGGGTATTTTTGTAGAAAATAGAAGCTTTTTAATGATTAGTTTATGATTTGCAGTGGTGAAGCCATAGCCCCGTGGCTTTTTAAAAGGAACCGCCACTGATTTTTTTTTATGTTAAATGCACTATTGCGTATCGAGTATTACTATCTTTCTCATGTTAAATTCAAAAAATTTACAACTCCAATTAATTTATTATATTTGCAATAAGTGCGTGGTAATATTTATTTTTCTCTATACAGACATGACTAATTTTTTGGTACCCATTCTCTATACCAACAGTAATATAAAACTTTAGCTTATTTTGTAAGTAAATGAAGAAAAAATAATCTACATTTAATTCAGGTCTACAGGTTTTAAATACTTTTTTTGAGGCATATATCACGATATATCTAGTTTAAAAAGTGAAATAATCTTTCTCAGAATGTTAGTTGTATCTGAGGGATACAGATTGATATGTTTCAATCACTGTATGGAAACAAACTAATACCAAGAGAACTGAATATATTTCTGAGTCATTTCTATACATTTGAAGAAAAAAATTCTCGTGACAAATCATGTTCGTTTCAAGTTGTTTTGAGTTCTTATTTTCTGCTTAATCATCACTCTTACGAAATTATATTAATTTTTTATTCTTAATCTCACTTCACTTTTAGTAACAGTAATTCTAGTATTCCTTCGAACAAAATAAGTCTACTCTAAACGTGTGCTTCCACACGAACCCTGCATAAATCAATGCAAATCCGGGAAAGTGCACAGTCATGCGAGAGACAGTCTAGATTACCTGCTTTGCATTAATGATGCGTTTGAATCAAAATGCATCTTAGCAGGTTTGGTAGAAGGCGATACCGCATTACTATCTACTAATTACCCGCAGATATTGGTATAGCCATAGCTCACATCCGATTTCGCAATTTAGTGCTTGATAACAGTGCCTTTATCATAACCCAGTCCAACTACTGTAGCTACAGCGTATTATACAAAGTGGCGCTTAAATTATGCCTGGATAATATTGCCACACATTATAGATAGATAGATTTTATTCGTTCATAGAAACATTTTTTCATGGAAATACTATTGTCTACTTCATATAATTTTAAAAAGTCACACTGTGTCACACTTTCTATATTTACGTTTTCATTTTCACCAAACAGTCTAATATTAAATAAAATAAAATTGCGTACTTTTCTAGAACAATCTGTACCTGCAAAATGCTTCATTTTGACACAAAGGCGTTCCATCGGGATTGCTGCAGCCAGATTTAGGACCATCCGAACAACTGGGACCAGAATATCCAGGGAAACATTGACAACCAAACTTTCTGTAATAAATAAAAAAAAGAGTATTATTCATATAGTAGGTATGCAAGAAGTATATGTAAGCACGTTAACCAACATTATAGCATATATAGGGTGATTCTCAATATATGCGACAAACTTTAAGAGCTGATTCCTGAGGTTATTTGATCCATAAAAGTGCCTATAGAGTATAGATGTCCAAAACGGTTTGTTTTAAAGTTATTGAAGTTAATATAATTATGAACTATGACTAAAGATATAAATCAAGTTGGTGCTTCGAAATATTGTTTGAGAGGAATGTTATTTGCATTTCATATTTGTCAATAGTTTCAGAGTATTCATTTAGTTATTGCCATGCTGTTTTCTAAATGATTTACACGAAATCGAATGTGTGAAGCATTCGTTACGTGTTTGCATGGAAATTCGGTGCTGGCTGACGTTTTTGAGAACTATATTGAACTGTCATCCCCATCATTCAATTTTGCCCGTCTTCACTAACGTCTTGTGTGAACGGGAATTTAAAAAAAAAACGACGACTGTTACGGGCACCCCTATAGTGAGAACTCCACAAGTTGAAGAAATGTACTAATGAATTGAGGAACATCCTACACAAGCACTCAACACATTGCGTTTACTTTAACATTAGTCCGCCATTGGAAATTTGAAAGATCAATTGTATCTTATCACATCAACGAGTGCAGCACTTTGCCGCCGATTTTCGCAGAGTGCTTTTTTGTCAAGATGCAACACAACATCATAAAACTGAATTGGCTCAAATACTTCGCCGAGGCTACTTTCTAGAACGATTATTAATTTTCTATAATGACATATGACGAAGAAATCGCACAACTAGTGATGCCGTCATCAACATCAATTCTTTGTCAATTGTTGGGCGGATTTGGAGAGATCACTTGGAATAGGTCCCACATTTTTTTTACCGATGCGGTTAAAAGTGAGATATTACCGCAAAATTTTCTTATTAAAAAAGATGCTACCCTACTGCCTGGAAGAAGTTCCTTTTGCAATTAACGATTACAAATGTATTTTATGCATGCATGAACGGCGCTCGCTCCATGCCATTTAGTTCGCATTTTGAGTTAGTTCGCTCGCGACTTTTGGCCAATACGTAATCCAGATCGGTGGACTGGATAGGACGAGAGAAAGGTCACACCCCGTGCCCCTCGGTTCCAACTTAAATTCTTTGGATTTTTTTCTCGATCGCACCTTTTTAATCATTGGTTATACGACTCCCACTGGGAAAATGTCGATGAACGGAGGGAAAATCTATTTATCGCAGCTTTTTTTAAAACAAACAATCCCAAATACCCCTTGGTATTTTAGGAACGGAAACTCGCCAGTCAATACGACGGATGGATAGAAGCTGTATTGCAGTTGGGGGCGGTCATTTTCACAGAATAGTATAAAGTTAATTTTGTTTTCTAATTTTGTTATTTATAATAAAAAACATTAATTATGTTTTAATTTACCTGTAAACATGTACACTTAATTAAGCGATTTTGGACACTATTTCTTATGAATTCTTTATTCTCAAAAATAACCCCAGGAATCACGCTTCATTTTGTCGCATATATGAGAATCAGCCTGTATATAGGATTTTAATTCAAAGGTTTCGCAATCGGTTTCTATATTTGGATTTTTTTATTGTCATATGTAATATAGTAGTTCGCTCCGAACTAAATTCAGAAACCGTTCTCTAATTGATTGCGCGGAATGCTGATACAAATGGATAGGGATGATATTTACTTCCTAATGTTCGAATTAAAATACAGGCCAGTTCTAAAAAAAATGATTTTTCTGATTTGAAAATATGTCAAGTTGCTCCCAAGTTTTGACCACCCTGTATTTAGAATGTAAAGTGTGGAATTTTTCTTTAGGTTTATATCGCATTCATAACATAGCAAACATTTGGAGTCCTCTATTAAGTATTAACCGAGATATTTAATTTCTCAATATGCAATTATGAGGAGCTAAAAAAAAAAAAAAACTTCCAAAAACTTACCCAAACGGCAACATCTAGCTATAGGGATAGCAAATAATCTGACGTTATACATGGCCCTAGAATCCAAAAATGAATAAAAAACTTGTACATCTATTTTAAAAAACAAATGACAGCCATGCCTCGAGTCTCAAGACTGAATTCTAGCCGGCAAGGAATAATTTAATGCCCCTGATGTCAAGGTACAGTCAATTGGACCTCAGGGTCCAAAGTCCTCTTGTATACTGCATGCCTGAGACCTATACTAACTTACGGCGCACTCTCCTTCATTACAATGGCCAACATACAAAACATCCAATTTAATACCCTGGAGGTCCTCCAGAACAGTGTTCTAAGGGAAATAGTGGGGACCCCGTAGATAATCCGAAACCAACTTATCCGCAACGACCTGAACATCACTTGTCTTCGAATTACAATGCCACGACTTGGCGTCCGGAATTGCTCTGAGGGTTGAGCCGCCTCCCTTGAATAGGCTGTTGCCCGTTCTGGTTGAGCCCCAGGATTAGCACAATTCCACCTAAGTCTCTATAAAGAGAGGACTGTCTAGATATCTCCGCGTCTGGTCAATCAAAGAGAAGAAGGCTTGAGGCCAAGTAATGGCAATCAAATTTATTAATCAAGATACGACCGTTATTGGCCAGAGATGATAAGTTGCGTTAACACTTCTGGCGATTTCTGACTTTGC